>JALIZH010023262.1:0-48203 GCA_030522465.1 Rhipicephalus appendiculatus | reverse complement strand
ATTCTAATGGAGGTCCTGAAGGATCTTTGACTTCCAATGAACGTTCAAAACCACGTATGTATCGAACATTTTTATCTGGTAACATCATTTTGGTAGCTTAGAACAGAGTGAGTATAGCATAATTTTACGTGACTCACTTATGAGGTACTTGCAATGTTTTTCACGAAACGGGCAGGAGGGCCTGCAAACCTGCATTAACATGTTGATTATTATGACAGACCTAGCCGCAGAAACAAAACTTTCGAGTTCTGCATGTGCCTTCTCACAGGCTGTACGATCTTGGGTTACAGTTGCGCAACACTAGCTTATTCAGCGACGCATGTTCATGCATCACCCGAAAGCAGCGGCTGTTACAGGCTCGGGATGAAAATGATGGTCAAGGAATATGAGTAAGCGAGAACTACTTGACATCCCGAATTGCCTACCCATATTTAATTAACGACGCTGCGCACATCGTGCGCCTGTTCATTCAAAAGCGCTACCGTGACTTATAAGTGGGAGTAAACACGGGGCACGGAATGGCTAATCTTAGCTATGGGACGAAAATAAAATATAGATGTACTATTCTTTAACATGTCTTTTCTCGCATGCAGGGTGCAAGAAGCACGAGGAGTACAAGCACTGCGTCAGTAGCAGATGCTCCGAGTGGAAATGCCGTTATCTGTGGGAAGGATGGCCCACGCGGTGCACACGTGACTGCCGGGAAGGGTGCTTTTGTAAACAGGGATACTTCCGAACTCGTAGAAACCGCTGTGAATTAGGCTACCACTGCTTCTACGAGTCCAAATTTTACGAGAATTCTCGGGCAGAGTAAGGTGCGTGAAGGCTTCAACGTTTGTTCTGCGTTAGTTATTGAAGAAAACAATAGAAAACATTGCAATAATAAATCTTAAATAAACATCAAGTCGCCTGGATCATGGGAACTCATTACATATTGCGTTGCACATGTCACAAATCAAAGTATTTTATCACTGATATATACATATATATACGAGTTGTTTCACACACATATATATATATATATATATATATATATATATCGCCTGGAGTGCAGGATTGGATAGTATGCGCCATGTGAAACAAGATGAGGTCAAGCTCGAGACAAGGACGATGAGGACGTATTGCCAAGGACCGGGGACCAGCCTGACGTTGTGCTGCTCCGCTAGTTACACGTTTGCGATACAATATAACGAAACATTATTGGTAGAGGTGTTGGGAAACATTATGTGCACTGCTACCAACAGGAAGATTCTGACACCAACAGGGACGGCTTTCAGGAGCCAGTTGACATTTGGCGCAGTCGGCGGCCACTGCGACTACCACCTGAACCCTGCCCCCCTTCCATAACGCTGCAGAAACATGGGAATTGCGACAACGGCAAGACAGACTCAGCAGACTACGACCCCGCCTCCTCCATTGCTTTTTAACGCTCTCGGAACCGCAAGCACCTTACATGGAGACGCTTTCAAAGACATCGAAGACTGGCTGCACCAATACGATCGTGTAGTCGTCACCAACAATTGTCGAATCTCCGCTTTTTCTACTTCTAACTCGAACATTCAGCACGCACTAGGTTTGAGGACCATGAAGCTGCCTTGACATCCCTGGCCACAGTTTCATACTCAGCCCCTTCTGCTCCCCCCCCACCCCTTTCCTGCGCGTGTGTCATAAACAAAGAAGGGCCGAGGGGCACATGGTGAAAAAAAAAAAAGTGGGGGGTGGGCATGTTAGCGCATGTCTTGTCCTCTAGCCTGCAAGTGCCTTCTCTGCTAGCACTCGACGTGGCTGAATGCAAACGCTGCATTCTGCATGCGCTATGTTCGAGATTGATTCTCGGAATATAGAAATAATGGGTGATCAGAGACGACGGAACAGCTTCATGTGCACTGCTCTCCTGCTATTAGAGCTTCGGTTATCTCAATTGTCAGTCTATTTAAACGAAAGACAGAGTCAATTGTTTCCTTAGGTCGGTGTAGAATTTTCATCACGCCACCGTTGCGACAGAGACTGCTCGCTGTTTTCAAGATATAACCGCTTAATTACGTGCACGAGCGTGACGTATTAACAAGCTAAATCAGTAGCAAAGGTCTTTGCAGGCTTCACTTCATCCAGCCGTCTCAATAACTGCTTTCGCTACCATTTTATCAATGCGTATTGATTAATGAAAAACTGATGCTATTAAATTTTTGTTCGTTCAGACACTTCGTCTGTAATGACAAAACATTGCGTTTGAGTTATTCGATTGTGGTTTATTCTTATAGTTCAGCGTTGGTGCAGCGCAATTCAAGCAGTGATGTTTTTTAAACCTTTTTTTTTGTTTTCAACATTTCTCTTTCTTTCACTTCTTTACTCTTAAGGCAGGTATTTTAAAGACTGACTAGTAAAATAAACCTGTATAGCTTATCAAGAAGCTCAGTTCTTTAGATACTAGTCACGTGTGCATTAATTTTTGTTCTATAAGTAACTTCAAATATTTCAGTACAACGTTTGTGCGTTGTATTTTTCTATTGAATACAAAGAATGCAGTAGACATTGCGGTGGCTATGTCCATAGGTTGCAGAACATATACTAAAACGAAAAAAAAAGTTTTGCAACGAATACGACTTTATTCTTTTCTTATAACTCATTCAGGATCTTTGTATGAGAAAAGTGGCAACTGAACATATGTTTATCGCAGGGCGCTGGCCTCGACGTCGACTACATGACATTGCTGAAAAATGTGGACATCTGCATACTGAAAACGAATCAGAATTTTTTTCAACACGTGCTCCACTAAAAATGACGAGGAGTGCAACCAAATATTAGAGCATAGCTCATGATTACTACATAGCTGTTGCTGCGCCAGCTAAATATTTTCTCTGAGCATCCTTGTTGCAAAGCCTCGCTGTCTTTAGTGGAGTCGGCTGTTCTTCACCACGATTGTACGGCTAATTGCGCTGAAACACTGCAGGAAAATTAGTCAGCAAATAGCACATTCTGAAGATGTGAAGGCGGAAGCTTAGCTGGACAAATAACGACGTGTTAATGGGTCTGGTCCCAATAAGAAGCGAACGTCTTCCCCATCTACACTATGCACGCTTCGCAGGGCCATCGCCGCAGGATCGGTGTGAAGCAAGCGTACCCGCTTTCTTGACAATACAACTGCGCTGCTACTCATTCACAGGGCGCAAAGACAAAGCAGACGCGCTGCTCGTGCGCCCAAGTTATTAAGGCGAAAGCGTTAGGTGCCTCGTCAAACACGAATGTTACCGTCGGCGCCAACGTGAGTGATGGGAAAATGATCACAGCGGGATGACGTCACCCAATGACGTCTATCTGACGAAACAGATCACCAACGTTTGTGACGTTAGCAAAACGTCACTACCTCGTCGAATAACGTGACGTCACATGATGACGCCATCACATGGCATCCTCGATTGGTCAATGGTGGGCAGATCACAGATGCAGTGCCAAACCAGGTGGAGTGCACAAAGCTTGGAAAGCCTCCAATCTTGGAGGCCGTAGAAAACCACTCTGGATGCAGAAACTTCTAGGAGGCGGCAGGGAGGATCAATGCAATTACAGAGAAAAAGAGAGCATAGATTTTACCTTCGAGTTTTCTTCATGAAATAATTAAGTGCTCAGGATTTTTTTTCTTTTGCTATAGCAGTTATATAGAATCTCTCGGCGGGTTTTTGCCGTTGCCAATGGCGTCATTTTCCTTATGAAGTTCAAATTTATTCTCCTGCTCTAAACTAATTCGTCTGCTCTAGCCTGTCCTGTGGGATTTTTTTTCCTTGATTGCAATCAGTCGGAGACCAGTGTCATCCCTGTATCCTTGTATGTTTCATAGATTTGTATTGATTTCGGTTTCCTCGAATGAATGAATAAATGAATGAAAACAACTTTTCCTCGAAAGCCCTTAATTTTAAACAACTTTTGTAGATAATAAACTTCGTGTTCCAGCAGTAAGAAAATACACCGACGGCGCTACGAAATTCCCCAACACGCTTGGCATACATACTTTTCACACTTTATCTACCGCCATAACCACCTACTAGGAAGCTGCCTTCGGATAAAGAAAACAAATAAAATTGCCACTTATAGCAGGAGGCATTATTATCCAATACGAAATAGGGACAGCGTGTAAATGTATCAGGAGAAAAATAGCAGTGGAACATGAGCGAGTGATATATATGCCAATGTTGTCATTCTCAACACGTCTTTTACAGCATATAATTGCGTGTTCTAGACTTGGTAACAATGAGAAACATTTTCAGCCTAGTTCTTTTATCCGTTGCGACAATTTTAAGTATTATCTGCGGCATGCAACAGCGAGCTTTCGCAGGAGGGGGGTGCTCTAAATGTTTTCAAAGACCGCTTGGACATCAACAGCGGCATGGCCTGCCACGTCATAATTCGCCTCGTCATCAGCACTTTCCTCTGCATCATCGACTGCACCATTCTCCACTCCGCCAACCGCAGTTTCGTCTTCAAGCCCCGCTTCGCCAAGGTACTACTCATAATTTTCTCAACCTAATACGCATGCGCGGACCTTGTAGGCTGCAGCACGAGAGAAAAGTACGTAACCAAAATCCCGAAATCGGCGAACGCACATGAGATGGATCATTACTAGTATGCCTCTTCTTAAACCTATGCGGTAGTTACATAGTTAACGCAACATGCCAACAGACTGCGCGCCTTTAACAGCTAATGTGGACCAACCCGCCCAAACCAACAAGGGGCGACTTATTGCTTCTTTGTCTTCTCTGCGTCCCTGAGACTGTTTCGTAATACTGCTGCAAGAACAACCTGCGCAACTTCGTTTACTTAACAACTGCTTTTACTTCCAGTATATGTGTACAAAAGTCATGATATAATAAACGTATTGTAAGAAATCAGCAGTTTGGACTGTTTGGCGTTTGTTGATCTCAATGCAAAAATGGGGCAAGGTAATAAACAGGGACAAATGAACAAAAGAAGGTCGAATGTGCACCTGTGTCGTGTTTTTTCTTCCTTTGTTCCTGTTTGTTAGTTGGCCGAGTTTTGTTTTCTGATTTCACTTTAAAGACTGTGATTGTTGTCTTATACGCGAAGAGTTTCTTTCTGAACATTTGTGCACAGATTGATATCTTTACAAACACCATTTCAATGTCAAAAAAAAGTGGCTGAGTATAACTTCAGTTTATTTTCACCATACAAAAAGGCCAAATAACACAGGAGACGTAAATAGCTGCAGGATCTGATAGTGCCTCTTATAGCCTTACGGCACATGTCTCAAAAAGTCACGACTCGTTAATGCATATTTTTGCAGCACCTCTCCAACGAGCTCGTCTTCTCGGAACTTCTCAAGATCCTCGGGTAAAGCACAATGAAAACGCCAAGCTATAGATATATAGTGATGAAATGCTTTGCTGGATGGCGTACTTTCTGGACTGTGAAGTGTATCATAAATTTCGATCACGTCACCTAATAGAAATACGTGGTTTCTCTTCAGTGAACGAATACCACCTCATTAGAGATTTGCGGCCAATAAACTTTTCTCCTTCCAGATCGAACATGTGAATGCAGAAAAGTTGTAGGAATGTTGATAATTTTTTTTTAAATTTTCAGATCAAATTATTTGATGGCTCATTGTGTCCGGCCTATTAAACAAGCGAAATAGGTAACCTGACACTATTTTCGAAACGGCTCCTATCTAAGTATTTTAAAGCCTAATTAGTCCCTGTGATGAGAAAAGAACACGAAATGCGGAAGGCTCCATTTACATCCCATGTTCAACGATTTCCACCATCAGATTTCCACCATCACTTAATTGCTGTCTGGTTTCTATTCCTGCTAAATGATACGAATCCAAAAAAACCTGAGAAGACGCTTGAGCTTCGCCTTCAAGAGTAGAATTCGATAGCGTAATCGGGCTTTGTGCACATCAGGTCCTCAAATGCTAGCCGGTGCATGCCTCAACTGTGTGGTAAAGAAACTATCGAATGTGCGCGTAACATTGGCCATTTAAGGTATCCTAGAATGCCTACAGAAGCACAGTTAAATGCCCACTACGCCATAATTACTACTTTCGCGAATCAGCGACAGGTCCACTACGCATCCGTAAGACAACACGCGAACCTACGCAACTGTAAACTTTGTTGATGATTTTGTTGTTGATGATGATAAAACATATATGAGTGGTTTGTAATTGCTCGGCCTTTAAAACTCCAACTTACTGCACAATACACATGATTTGACGCCTGACGCATTTCTACACTTGTGACACGCAATATTGCATGCGTTAAGGAGACTCCTTCCCATACTTGACATTCATATACTGTTTCTTTGTAGCGCGAGCTACAGTGGCCGAGGTTGAGCAGTTTAGCGTGGCTCCTGGAGGGCCGTGCTGCGCATGCACGAGGAGCAGTGACGTCACACTGCTCAGAGCTGGCGCACAGGAGCCACCGCCGCGTGCCTTGCCAGTCTGCGCATTTCAGAGGAGTGACGTCATAGCCGCGGCAGACGCATTCTGATTGTGCCCTGTGGCTCGTGCACCCCGAGCCACGCTGCTCTTCTTCTTTGGTCGCGTTTTCCGCGGCGGGGTGTTTGCCAGTGTTCTATAGCCATGGACAAGGAGAGCGAAATTGCTGCTCAGCGACGCAGAAGAGCGGAAAAGCTGAACTCATCGGATCCCGAAGTAGTTGCCTCGCAGTTAGCGGTTGAGCGTAGGAAGAACGAACAGAAGGAGGCTAAACGTGCTGCGGAGACACCGGAGCAAAGGGAGGAACGTCGAGCAAAGCGGCGCCACCAGGAGGCTGACCGATGTGCCCGACCATCTCAGCAGCAGCAACAACAAGCGGACGCCGATGACGTCAAGGCTCACCGATTGACTAACTATACGGTGAAACTTAGCGAAAGTGCCAGTGTGACTAGGACCTTCGAGAAAGAGTTCGTAAGCAATCCGTTTGGGTATGTGTGCGACGTGTGTGCAAGGCTGTAGCACATGGAAGACTTGACACCGGTAAGCAGTGCCGTGCGTGAAACGTTGAGCGGCTCCGCCTTAGTAAGCGCCTGAGCGGTGTCGTCTGGCTTACGCTCCATATATCCTGGCATAGCCGAGCTAAGCTAGTGCTAAATGTTTTTTTCGAAGCAGCTTCAAGGAATAACGTGTCTCAGTGGTGGAACATCTGCTTGCCACGCAGAGGGCATGCGGCGATTCTCACTGGGAGGCGAAGTTTTTTTTTTTCCATCTTTCTCGATTTTTTGGCCAAGCTCAAGATTGTCATTTTTCGCTCACATCCAATGACGCCGTTACCGAGACCGACGCGAGAATTTCTGCGAAACGAGCTCATTAATGCTTTCGCGTTAAAAGTCAAACTGATACAGTAAAACCTACGGGTGGGCTTGCTGGCAGTGAGAATGGTATGTTGTAGCGCACAGAAACACGAGGACGTAAAAAATGCGATGACATAGCCGTACTAGCAACCATCGTATTGTTAATGGCCCTGTGTTCCTATGTCTTTTTTGCGTCTTGATGTTTCTTTGCCCTAGAAGTTCAGACAAGAAAGTTATTGTTCTTGAATTAAATGGAGTTAAACAGAAATGTAGGAAAAATTATGCGTTCCAAGAAGGGCAAAGGAATGAAAGAGAAATAAAGAAAAAGCTTCCGTCACACGAAAGCTTGCAGAACCTGCTTAGAAAATCCAACAGGAGTTGTATACTCCTGTTTGACATATGCCAAGTTATAAATTCTAAAATGGTGGAGTGAAGAAAACGACGAAGAATTGCGTTTCAAGTGAAGCAGACCTGATTTAAAACACCTACGCACCGATGCTATTATGCGTAACCAAAAAAGTTCGCAGCTTGCACTAGTGGCGCATGCCTGCTCGCAATACCCTGCTCAACGGAAAGCTGCATGAGCACCGCTCTTAAAAATGTATGCGGAAAGCGGTAGCTGTTTGCGGTTCGGTCACTGTGCTTCGCTCTCTGCTAGCAAGATGGCTACAAGGAAAACGAAAGGAAACACTTCCTTTTCAAGACTCAGCACGCACTTGAACGATTTTATTTCCTGTCTTATACGAGTAGCGTGATACAATGTTCACAAACATTGTTTTTGAATTGCACTAATGTGTTACATATCTACAAATAAAGGGAAGTGTACAACAAAAGATAGACCATATCACTCAAAAAACTGTGTCGCTGTTGCTGCAGCAATAAAACAAACGTTAACTGTGAGCAATAACGTTGCAATGCTTTGCTCTTCTGATGCCTGGATGAGAAGTTTGACATTTATTATACTGTTACGTTAGGAAAAACATGAAAAACACGCCATTTCCTATGCATTTCCAAGTGCAGGTTAGCGAGATACACGCGAATACCCTAGTGCTCAGCACTGAACCACTTCGTGGCATTGTTCGCGACAGCCGCATTGCCTTTTTTCCACGATGCAATGACGTGGTGATATGGCTCCCGGTAGCATAATCGCCATCCCGATACCATTCAATATTAAAAGCGTGCAGAGAGATGTAAGACTCTGGTCTAAGTTGAAGGACAGTACTCACGGTTAAAAATGCAGGAATTTAAGCCTAACACCAGTAGTTCCATTTTCATCACCTACAGGTCATGCCACATCGATGTACCTTTGATTCGAACAGTAACGACAGAGCGAAAATTGCCTTTAGAAATCAGAACTACAGCGACATGACACGACCATTTATTTAGTCATACATTTACTTACTTATACTGCACTTCAACTGGGCTATCCCAAAAGTGGATTTATATATTATTTAAACACCAAAACACTTTTCAATACAAATTCATCAGAATATTTTGAAATGACCAATGTTACTTGTACATCCTATAAGAAAGAACAGCTGTTATAAACACGAGCAGTTGTTCATACCAGTCGTTATAGTACAAAGAATGATTCAGTGATTCATTGCGTGAATACTGTAAAATATTTGTCACAGCTTGAAATGTGGGCTTGTCTACAGACTAATTTTACATAGCTGACATTAGGTCCTTGTTTCTACATACACATAATGACCTAAAACAGAAAATGTAATGGGAGAAGTGTGCACTGAGCCTGGCGCGGCTTAATGCAAGCTTCGCCATTTTTTCATAAAGGCCTATATACGAAGCTTGCTGCTAAAGCATAAACCGAGAGAACCAAATGTAATGTAGAGACCAATATGATGGATGTCGCAGGGGTATTTTTTTTCACAAGACAATGGTTGGGGAGTTGTAGACGAAAGATAAAAGTCAAATAATTCTTTAGACTTACGTCATAAAAAATCAGTAAAATATATGAGCCCTGCCACGGCCCTAATAATAATAAAACAGACCGAGTATCAGCATTATGAGCTGGAACGAATGAACGGCAGTGTTTGAGGGGCCTTTTTTTTTTTTTGCTAGACACAACCCTAATGAAAAACACGGGACAGTGAAGCCAAGAAAGGTATAGGGAACGTTACTTGTAGTCTTCTAATTCTATTGTAGTAATTATGATATAAATGTATAAGTTAAAGTGGATGAAAGATGACTTGCGTGATTGATGCGACGGCAAACACGAACACGTGGAACAGAGTGCGCAGGATAGCACTCGTTCTGTGCACTCTATTTTAGGTCTTCGTGTTTAGGCACTGTATCAATCATGAAAGTATAACAACTAGCACAACTTTCCATTCTACTATGAAAGGAGAACATGCCACCGGCCGGAACCGAATCTGCAACCTTCGGCTAATGCTCTACCAATTGAGCTACGATGGCGTGTGAATAAAGGTCCCTTATGCATCCGCCGCGCTGTACTCGAGGGCAAAAGCCATCTTTTTCTTCTAGGTCGATGTACTTAACCTCCCGCAACCCCTTTAGGGAGTTTTCTGCAGCAAACGAGGTTGTGCAATGCCTGCGCGATTGGAAGCATTAAAAGTTTCTGCACCTCACCTAGATTTGCCCTACCTCCGGCCAACCTTTGACTAAGCAATGATGTCAAGTGACGAAGTCACCATCTGACGTCACAGTGATGTCACGGTTACGTCATAATTATTTTGTAATTCGAGATGCGATGATGACTTCATGTGGTGACTTCATCGCTTGATTTTTTTTCCATCACCCGTGTTGTCGTCGCCGAAGTTGGGGACCGACGCACACACAGGGCAATTGTCCCATTTCACGAGGCATCTAATGCTTTCGGCATAAAGGCGTTTCACCTTGGGACAGCAATTGTGTTGTCCGTTTGTTTTCGTGTTCATCTTTTCACCTAAGCCGTAATGATATCCAGCTAGCCCACAAGTTCATTTCAAGCGCTCTAAAAGTATATGTGATGCACATTTGTACAAGTGCCTTCACTTATGCACCGCGACAATTTTGCACCTGCTCTGTGTGACGCGTGGGTTCGTTTTTCCGCGAGTACAATGCAGTAAAGACCGGTGTCCTTGCTATCGTACATGTTATACGTTTTCTTGTTTTTCAATTTTGCGCTCTTTTTCTCGAAATCAGTGGAAATGCACCATGTTTCGCATATAAAAGAAACTTCGTGTCCCAGCGCCATTGACGCTATGCGATTCTTTAACTCACTTGGCATGTTTACTTGTCAGACTTCCTTTTTTCCGATGGCCACCTGCTATAGGCTGGTGTTTTCGGAAAAAGAACAAGAAAACTACTATAACTTAAAGCATGAAGTGTTATAAAGCATTGTGAGATACGGCGTGTAAATCTATCAGGACAAAAAGCGCGCTGCAGCATGACGGAGTGATATTTCTATGTTATTATGCCATAATGTTAAGAAGAAACTTAACATAGCGCACAACTTCAACTTGTATATCTGTAACCATGGCGGAACTTTTCAGCCGGAAAGTTTCATTTGTTGTTATTGGAGCTCTCGTTTTTTTTATGCGCCGTGCAACAGCTAGCATTTGCTGGAGGTGGACATTCTAAAGGTTATAAAAGATTTGGCGAACCTCATTCTCACCAGAACTGGCGCCATCGGCCCCGCCATTCCTCGCCTCCTCGTCGGCGCCATACCAAGCACGTGCATTTTCAAGGTCATCAGGAACTTGCGAAACTCGCACAACGCGTACCAGCACCAGCAAGGCGTGGTACGTAAATGTGGGCTTCCTTCCTTCTGATTAAAGATATCTCAATAACATATCTGGAACATATCTGGTAGAGCGACCGCCCCGGAAAGGCGCTGGTCCCGGGTTGGAACCCCGGACCAGGATTAATTTTTCGGCAACTAAGAAGCTTTTCTTTCTGAGAAATCCGTACGGATTTTCTTGTGGCTTCGCGCTAGAAACGGGTGGATGTCTATTTTCCCTTTCTTAACCCTTCCGCCACCTTGCGGGTTTGCGCAGAACACATTTGCATTATATCTGAATAATTATACTCTTGAATTCAATTTTATGACTTCATCAATCAAAGAGGTTATCAATCAAATAGGTTTCCGAAAAGGTTCCCTTTCAATTTACTGATACAAACACCTTCACTAGTTGGCTATGAAATGAGGTCTTGCGACTGGGAGACAGTTAATAATAAGAAAAACACCAGGAAATATAGCCTCTAACAGTGAGCGTACAATCGTATTGTCAACTTTTCGCTGTGTTAATCTTTGGCACAGTTTTAGTAATAATGATATTTAACCAACTACACTACCTTTTCCATCTCTTTTAACGCTTCTACGTGGAATTTTTTTTCGTAATGAAGGCTCTTGCTACTCTATATGGGGATATGAAGATTTTTTAGGTACCTGGAGAGGATATCTTACAACATTTACGTGCTTATTTATATATGCACAATAAATATTTTGTAGTCGAATAGGGACTGTCGGTATGCCCACGCAGATTATTTAAGTGTGAAAATGAGTAGATGTGCTGCAGGACTTCATAGATTTCATTTTTTTATTGGTTCACTATATCCGCAAAACAAAATGTCATGCCTGATTAACTCCCACCTTTTGCAGTGCCCTTCAGCCGACCTCGTCTTTATGGCACTTCCCAAGATTCTCGGGTACGGCATGACGAAAACGCCTGGCCATAAGCAGAAATTGCTTTTTGCTACCGCGCATCTATTAAAATGTGAAATATGGAATAAAATTCTGTCATCTTCAATTAGATGTCTATGCGGATGTTTCTATGAACAAGTATCTATATGATGTGGCCGCTAAGCTCGCCAGTGCTGCCCCATTATTATATCAAAAGGATTACGCGCCTCATGAAACGCGGCAACTTACCCGCATCCCGCGTAGGGGTATCGAGTAAGAGGCGTCAACTCCAGCCATTCCAAATATTATCATAATCTGATGAAGTCACTATATATAACGTCATCATATAACGTCATCAGCCATAGGCGTGCGCAGGTTTCCCCTTCAGGGTGGGTGAAGGTTCGTCGCAGTGCCCCCCTCCCTTTTATGTGAATGTATGTGGCTGACTTTGCACCCCCCTCTTGCCCCCCCCTCCATATTATGTCAATGTATGGGGCTGGCTTTGCGCCCCACCCTTTCGCCCCACCCCCTGCCCCCCGTGCGCGCACCTATGTCATCACCATATGTCGTCTATGACGTGCCGTCACGTGGTGACATCACATGACGTCATTGCTTGGTCAAACGTGGGCCGTTCCCGCGGGCAGTGTAAAACAAGGTGAGTTGCAAAAGACTTACGATGCTTCCGATCGTGGAGGCATAGCAAAACCACGTTAGTTGCAAAAAAGCTTTCGGAGGGTCATGTGGAAGGCACAATACATCGACTTAAAAGAAGATGACTTTGGCCTTCCAGTGAACTGAGGCGGATGCATGAGGGATTCTGTGAGATTTTCGAATCTATGGCGCAGGAAGAGTAATTATGTCAAAGCAGTCACGTTGATGCCTTAGTAACAAAATGTTTTCGTGTCTCGTGTGGCGTCACAAATAAGGTAATACTAATTGCAAACGATTATCTGAATTCGTCTAATAATGCTTATTTATTTCATGTAACAAGAATCAAAGAATTCAATGTGTCCGTAATGTTCAACGGAGTGATAAAAACGTGCACATTATTAAAGAAATAGTTACGCAGAAATACACAAAATTACACAAATATTTCAGCAAGTGCTAGCCTTGTTATGGCCTGTATTGCGCGCTTTACTTTGAGCGTGATAACTAGAGACCGGATTTTAGGCAAATGCCTATTTTGTTCCTTGCGTTCCTATCGTGCCACTTCCATATATGAGCGCGAATTAGGGGTTAGGAAGGGCTTTTATAGTGTTTTTATAGTGCCTATAAATGCCTATTTTCAAAATCGGCGACTATGTGAACACTATTTAAGCTCAAATTTCGTTTTCGAATGTGGTTTGAGACCGTTATTCATGTGATAGGGCAACACTGACCTTTCCGAACGCTATGCGCTTCAACCATGTCCACTAGTTCAACCAACTTCCGAAAAACAACCACTAGCAGCAGTGAAATGAGACGCGGCGGCCACCATACGCCCCAGCGCTGACATGGCGCGAGTGTTTGGAAGAGGAGAGGAACAGACGCTATTTCTGCAGCCCCAAATAGGAGCACGTCTCAGAGTCGGTAGGGAATTAAAGATGGGAGAAAGGGAGGAGAGCGGCGTCTGTGGCTGAGGACACCGACAGTGGCTTCTACAAAAAGTTGTCCAGTGTCCCGAAAGAATTGAAGAACCGCCCTGAAGAGCTGGGTGTGGTGGTGGGAAGGGAAAAGGAGGTCCCTAAGTGTAGCCGCGCGAAGGTGGGGAACGAATGCGAAACTGTGGAGAGCCGTCAAAGGAAAGGAGCGTGTGGATCAAAAGAAAGCAAAATGTGACGTGCACGTGGCTTTTGTTTTGTTTGTAATTTACTTCTTAAACTCACCAGTTCACAAAAGAAATTGTAGTTACACACTGGAAGTTTTTGCGTGCCCAACAAAGAGCGTTGCACCACGAAAATTTTTCAGATTGGTCCTTTACGAGCCACGAAACCATGATGCGAGGAGGCAAGCTTGAAACTCTTGCCACTCGCCCCGTGTAGCCATCGCAAGCCTAATTACTTTTCTGTCCTCTTCGGTATCGGAACCGGAGGATCACATGACACATAAGCATCAACACCTCAGGCACACGCAAGGTGACGTGCGCGTGACGTGCTCGAGCCTGCTCCTGCACGTACGCCCTCAATGTTGTGTCGTTTCGACGTTCTCGGTAGTGTATTGCCTGTTTCTGTGGGATGGATCCCTTCGTGCGCGTACGTTTGGAAAGGCTGGCACAGATGATATTTCCTTACCCCGATTCACCGCGTCGCACGGCTGGAACTACTGTCAGAGATGATGCATGAAAAACACGCCAAGTATTGTCAGGGCTGGCGCCGGCACGACGCCGGAACGGCGAGAAGACGAAAGCATGCGAAACGGAGGCCGATTACTGTATAGTATCGAGCTGCGATTCGAAATAAGAATAAAAATAAAAACGCACTCACATTCCGTTTTTTATTATTTCTCTCAGCTTTCATTCATCTGTTCAACAACAAATTACATATGTCACCTCAAATAATTCTCGCAATATCACGTGCTACGCTCTCAATCAGGTCCCGCTTAAAGTGCTGGATATAGTCCAGAAACGGGACATTTTCCGTCTGGTTTTCTGGATATAGCCAGCATTTAACCAAGACTTGTTTAAGAGTGTACAGTACGCGATGTCAGAGCACCAATGTGTACGTAAATGACCGACGTAAGAGCAGGACCATTCTTTGTGGTACGTCACTCCCTCTATCTTGGCGCGCGCCCCCGCGAGAAGGGCAAGCGGCGTTCAGTTCGAAGTTTCCCGTCTTTCCGCGACGCGTAGCGCTGCAAATCTTAGCAGACGTTATCGGGAGCGCCCACTGCATGCATTGCGCTTGTCAGTTCAATATCCTCAAACCTAGTGAGGGGCTCATTAAGGAGTTCACCGACAGGAGAGAAATTGACGCTACGCGATTAGACCCGGCTAAACGACGAAAAGAAAGAGACCCAGGAGTGTGTTGATTCGACGGTGGACACTTGACCCGCCATGCCAGACAATAAAAGGAAAGACCTTGCGTGCGGCAAATGCATGGCTATGTTCAACCTTTGGCGCCTTCGTGCTATGATAAACAAAAACATTTCTTGCTTCCTGTCGTCGATATAGGTCGCCCACGTCTTTGTTTGAAATTATTTGTGTTTATGTGAAAACTTATCGAGCCTATATTGACGATTTTAGAGGGCTAAAACCGTGTTTTACCTGCCTATTTTTGGCGCCTAAAACACGCTTTTTTAGTGCCTAAAAATCCAGCCTCTAGTGATAACACCACATGAGATAAGTGCTCCGCACTTAAGTAGATCAGAGCAGGTCGTTGCGATGACTTCTGGCTCGTTCAGTATGAATAAATTTCTAAGCTTAATTTATTATTGCTGTAACCGCATTTGTTTACGACCCCATCAATGAGACGTTCAGCACTGGTATGAACGTGATCACCAGGCTCATCACCAACTTCAACACCGACACCATACTTCTAAAACTGAGCATCGAACACTATCGAAACTGCTGTTGCAGCAAGGTATACAAGGGTGTTATCTTGCTTTAGTGTGATTAAAAACACTGGAATGAAATTACATTTCAATGAAAGGATGCATCTAATACAATGAAACTGAAGCAAATTAGGAAACAAAACGGTTGTTCTTAATGCGTGAGCTGATTTTTCTACTGGTAATTAAGACCTGGTGTCCTAAACAAAGTTTACTGGCAACTGAAGGTCATGTAATATCGACAAAATGACGCCGACAGAGTGAACATGTAGGTAAACAGCTACGGCACCTTAATGACTAACATATTTGATAAGCCTTTAAAACATACAGGGACTAAAAATATTGATCTGCCAACTGCATCAGTTACCTTCACACTAAAGTGCATTGCAACTTGAAAAAATTGGAGTACCCGTAAGCTTCGCCTTGAAGAGTTGAACGCGAGAGCGGTATCGTGTTCCTAGCGCGTACTTCAACCACTTAGAGCATACTTGCTAAGCACCCACTACGTGGTGCTAAGTGAATACGCGCAGTAATGTGTGGACCTTCTGTAATGGGTGGCTGGTTTAAAACCACGCAGTCGTTATGATGTTCGTGACGCCCGATGGCAATCTACGCTTGTACCACGCAATATTACTGTTGTGACGTATGTATACAGTACGCGTGTGTTTGTGCAGCACGAGTTATGTTGACTGCATTTCCAAGCAGAGGAAATTATTTCCACTCTCTCTTTAGCACTGCGCCTCCAGTGAAAGCTACGCTATTTTTTTCAACGTCGTTTTTAGAGCATTCAAGAGGCTTAAGAAATCTGTGTATACGTGCCCTTGGTATGCATATTGCTCGAATGTGTTTGACGCCCGAAAATATCGGGTAAGGTGAGGCTGTGAAAGTGCTTCTTTTGTCTTGTAGTAAAATGCCGGCAATAGAGAAAAATTGGGCAATTCTTGTGTAGGACAAGCCAGCGTGGGACGTGGATGCATAGGCATAACACTCTGAGCAATCATTGTAAAACCATAGCACAAGGAAGTACATCCGGATATGTGGAAAGGGGGGCGTTCTTCGTAACATCGACAAAGGAAACATCATATTCTACAACCTTTCATTCCCATGAGGGGAACTGTACAGCGGGAGCCATAAGTTGATGTTCACGAGGAGGGACAATCATTCCTTCAGCCAGACCTCTTGCATGAAAGGAGGGCTCAGTAATACGAGTATAAAACAATTGAACTGGACAAATGATTTATAGTCTTGTACGTAGTATGACCATTATCTGCGTTTACTTTTAGACAATAAACCAAAGACAAATATAGTCTTTTTCTAAGGGGACCTGCGGGAGGGTGAATGCATCGAAGGTAAGCACAGTCTGGCATTTTCAAAGGGCTTTGTCTAGCGGTTAGATTAATCAACCCCCTCCACCTCTCCGTAGTCGAGGCCCATGCGTATGAGGCTTTTGTACGAATTCATGAGAACATTTTTGTCGGTACGGTAGGGTGTGCTTACATTCCATTTCAGGTATTCCTTGTTTTCATGCATTTGTCCATAAAATATTTTCTATGGAGTACAAATTTAATTTTGGGCTCAGAATTCTGCGTAAAATATACGTTCCCTTTTTACTCTCAGATTCTGGTCCTGCAAACCACAGTCCGAATTGTGTATAGGTCTCTCTCTTCGGAAAGACTTACGCAAGTGCTATTTTGAGAATTCTTTTTGAACCGTCTGCCGTTTGCATACCTTATTCAGACCAAGCTGTACACGCCGCTTCCAAATTGCGAGATTGTATGACTTAAACGCTACCTGTATACCACCCCATATGTAGAATAAAAATCTTTGAGTGGTGTAACGTCTCAATAAATTCATCTTTGTAATGAAAAGCGCACAACAGAACACCCCAGTCTTCGGCATTTGAATTTCACCCGGCAAATATTTTTTTTTTTAGTTTTTCAAAGGGCATTTGCCTTTCTAGCCCCTGGAACGCAATAATCAGACCGGCGCTATCTTCGTCCTCTTCTTCAAGCTCCGCTTCGCTTCCCTAACTCGTGTTTCTGGAGCACGCTCTCGCGCCGCGCCGATTTCTTCAGCGTGGGGTTCAATAACATGGGTGGGCAAGGGAAAAATAAAGAGATTGAGAGAAGCAAAACAAGCGAAAGAAAGGGACTGAGAAAAAAAGGAGATAATGAATGGGTAGAAAGAGAAAAACCTAGAACGACAGAGAAATAAATGCACAGGGAGCAAAAGAGATATAAAAAACACAGAGAAACTAGTAAAAAGAGAAAGCAAGACAGAGAGAGAGGGAATGACAAAGAAAAAAACCTGAAAGAGGAAGCTAGAAAAAGCGACAAGGAGAAAAACACAGAAAGAAGAATGTGAGTAAAAGGTAGACATAAGGAAAAAAGAGAAAAAATAGAAAGAAGCTGACAAGAAAGACACAGAAAAACGAAGAGAAAGAAAGAAATAAAGGAAGGAACGATAAAAATAAAGGGAAGCATGGAAGGCCGTCCAACTCTACTGTTCCTTCGGGCTTGGCACAACATGTGGGAAGCTGTGTCTTTCGTCTACACTTTTTTGGTAGGGAAGAGGTTGAATATTTTCAAGGAAAAACAGCAACCTTAGAAGACCGCAACAACCATTTAATATACAAAATATACAGCAACTGCACACTTATGCACGAGGCTGACTAGAATTGCGTGGTGAGGTTGCTTTTTAAGGCGAAAGCATTTAATGTCTCATGCTCACGTCCATCCGGCGTCCATGCGTCCGTCCGTCCAGCCGTCCGGCCATCCGTCCGTCCGTGCGTCCGTCCGGCGTCCGTCCGTCCGTGCGTCCGTCCGTCCATCCATCCGTCCGTCCGTCCGTGTCCGTCCGTCCATCCGTCCGTCCGTCCGTTTATCCGTCCGCCCGTCTGTCTGTGCCGTCCGTCCGTCCGAGCCCTAGCACGGAGCCAGGTGACGGACTCCGGTCGCCTCAGACTCTACAGTGCTCACGCTTTGCTTGCGTAGCGTCGCTGTGCCCAGCGTTTGGAATCATTCGCACCGGCGCCGTCTCAATGGACACAGGCGTTCGCGGAACACATTTTGGAATTTACAAAGGGTCCGTTCATTTGAGCGCTGGAACGCGGATGGCGTTTTTACGATGTGCAAAGCCCGAGAAAATACGAACGCATGCGAACGGAGGAAGATTAGTCTCGCGTCTCGGTGCGATTCGCGGTAAATAATTAAACAAGAAAACACGCACGCATTCGGTTTGTGCGTTATCTCACTGAGAGTGTAAAAGAAGAAAGACATGGTATAGTCAGTCGAATGGCCACACGCTTTCGCCGTACACACTTTGGAATGTACAAAGCGTCCTTCAATTTTTGTCTTTTATGCGGTAGAGAACATGCAAATGATACCATTGGGTCCCATTTATGCACTCCGCCTCATAAAAAGAGAATATTTGAATGCTTGTGTTTCCTACTGGCAGAATTAACCAGGTCAAGCAACGAATAATCGCGGTAAAAATTAAGAGCTTTAAATGAAGCTGCTACTCTCGGGCTCAATATGTAGGGCCTTAGAAAAGGTAATTTACAAGGCAGTCTTCTTCAAAGCCGCATTCTATTAGCTTCAACACTTCTACCACACGAGAGTTGCACTGTAATAAAAAACTATATTTTAGAGTGTGACCATGCGATATTGTTCAGTATGCTATGAGTGATGCACTACCGCGGGTAGTAGACAATGAGACAAATCGCCAGCACCGCAGGCACACGATGCCACTTGTGCCTGCGGTGCTGGCGATTCTCTTTCACCAATTATTTTATATAAAGCGCCTTTTATTTACGAGTTTTTCTGTATGCCCGCAATAACATGTGCAAGTTACAAAAAAAGCTTTCTTCTTACTATTGATACAGCTGCATAGTAATATATAAAACATCATTTGAAAGCTTTTAGTTTTCAATAACCTCGCAACAATAGCTTGGCTTCTGACTTGTTTTGTTCATGATCATATGAATTTTGCATATAAAAGTCCATGTATTATTAGCTGAACAGATTTCTGATAAAGTGTGAGATATTTATGAGCGTATTTTGCCCGCATATGCATATAAAACTGTGAGGCAGTCGCAGGACAGCAGCTCTATAGCCTCTTCACGATGACAAATGCACTGAGTATAAAGACTATGGTGATTTTGACCGCATTCACACTTTTGGTGTGCATGGTGCAAGAATCAGCCCCTGCTTCAAAAAATTCCGGAAAGATATCTCGACCTTCAACTCCACGCCCACGGCCGCCATCTAATCAACCATCATATGGTGCCAGACGAATGCAACAACAGCTTAAGGGTGAGAAAGGTTACTGTGTTCCTGTTAGATGACTGTTTCGTGCCACACTTGGTCATGAATACGTTTGCATTTGAATAATTTGCTTCTGGGAGGTGAAGTGGTGTATCGGAGTTCTCTATCAACAATGTGTTAATGCAACACAGTTTTTAAAGCCTCTCCTTATTTGCTTGCATTTTATTTTAATACACCTGGTTTGCTTATATCATGATGTTACCACAGAATGCACACCTGAAATTACTTGCGAGGCTAAAACTCTTGGATGCACACCATTAGAACACGCAGTTAGAAGAGGGTTGGGAGGATTGGGACACTTTTCACAATTATATTTTAGATTAGTTGAACTTTAACGCTGAACAATGTTTGATGGATTATAATGCAGGTCTAAACAAGCCGCAAAACTTCTGAAAGGCACTGGTGCCTATGGCTCCTGGTTCATATGTAAAAAATAGTTTGCGACGGCTAAAATCTGTCCCATCCCACCCGCCTCTGCAGGTGGAGTGGGACATCGCTTGGGAGGAGTGGGATGTACATAACACGATGGACCAAGTGTCTTCAGCGACCATTAGAAGCGGATAGTTCAACATAAAGCAATAAAAGGGGTTGCACAAACCTTGCTGCACCCATAGTTTTTGGCACTGGCAGCTATCGTGACAATGTGGGTAATTCATAAAGCCCCATATATTTCTTAGGAGGAAAGCAGAACTGAGAGCTCTATTCTTTGTTCCGCAGAAACTGACGCTGACATATCATCACTGCTCTTGACTCTAGCCATGTAATGAATGTCATTTTTTTACTAAAACTGACAAGAAAGACATCACCTTTTCTCACTTGAATATATTATTAGGCCAACTGATTTCACAAATGTCATGCCCGTCGTTATCAAAACCTGACATGTCGTTGTCAGACTCGTCGAAGACAATGGCAGGTGTGTCTTCTTCACTTGAAGAACAGCAATCTTTCAGCAAACGCCATTTCTTTTTTGGATAGGCTGTGGTGGCAGTCTTGACTGTGTTGCGCTCCTTTTTTAATACTGTCGTGCTAACCTTCGTGAATTATTGTGTAATCGTATGCTTCCCCAATATCCATGTAATGACGTTTCTCTTGCCTTCTTTTTTAAATGCGAATGCATTTCTTAGTCGGGCTATGTCAGGCGGCGGCGTCCGCGGAGAGGGAGTTATCTCTCCGCTCTCACTCCCTCTCCCATAGCAACAGCTGCGGGCTAGCGCGCTTATCCTCGCCCCTAGCAACCAGAGCAGGGTGCGAGAGAGTGTAGGAGAGGGTAGGTGCAGTGCTTCGCCGCTCCTTCTCTCGCCATTCGCTCTCTCTCCTCCCTGCGCCCCACTCTCCCGTCCGCTCGCGCCTCACACTCGACCGTTCGCTGGCTGGGCGCCTCTCAAGGCGATGGCAGAAGTCGGTGTCGGCGCCAGAAATGCATTCGCATTTCCTCACGATTCCCTTCGGGAAGGTGAGGGCATTTTTTTTTCTCGTTTTGCGCTGTGTAACGCAGTGTGGCAGTTGGAAAGAGATGAATGGGACTGTGTCCTGTTCCTCACACAACTCGACTGTACCATTGCTCCCAAACTACATTTCCCAAAGTAACAAGGCTCAGCGGCTAAAATTTAGTCGTAATGCCTAAACTTTTTTCTTTGGAAAAATTCAGCGTTGATGCGTGTTTTCGGAGAAAACTTGATGTTAAGCGTTCACAAAGCGGTTGACATCTGGGAGCGTTACAATTGAGATAGTCGAAACTTACTTTTGGTACGTGAAAAAGGCGACTTCCCGTTACAGAAAGGTCCATTCGCCCAAGACACCCGCCATTACATCCATGCAGTCGGTCTGTTAGTATCATTTGTCCGCCTCGGTGGATCAGTGGCTAGGGTGCTCGGCTGCTGACCCGAAGGTCGCGGGTTCGATCCCGGCCACGGCGGTCGCATTTCGATGGAGGCGAAATGGTAGAGGCCCGTGTACTGTGCGATGTCAGTGCACGTTAAAGAACACCAGATGGTCAAAATTTCCGGAGTCCTCCACTACGGCGTCTCTCATAATCATATCGTGGTTTTGGGACGTTGAACCCCAGAATTTTTTTTTGTTAGTATCATTTCATGAGTCGTTGGCTAACGTCGTTGAAGTAAGTGAAGGAGAGATAGAGGCGCTGTCCCATTACTCCAACTGTCCCGAACTTCGACACTCCCCTATATACTTGAAGATAACAAACAACCTCAGGTGTATTTTGTTTGCACAAGTTCAGTGATTTGTCAAGATATCGAGGTCAATCTACGTAGTCTAACTGAGAGAACCGAAAAAAAAATTCCCCATCGCCCGCTAAAGGGAACCATGTGTGGATGCGAAGCAGCGGGGAGAAGGCTGGTTAGAGCGGGAGAAACGTCGCCGCTCCCGTTTCGCGGCAGCGGCCCGGGCGCTCATCGCGGCGCTGCACAGGAGAGAGAATGAGGGGCGCGCGCTCCGTCATTAGAGGTTTTTAGTCTGTCCGGCACACCGCTATACGCAAAATAATTTGCGCGTACCGGAATACCGGGTGTGAACTGCGCATGCGAGCGCCCGGAAAACATGGCCGCGCCGCTGAAAGCGGTTGCCTTCCACCTCGAATCTATCGAGTGGCCGTCGTGCGCTCTGTAGCTCGCTAGCTTCGAATAGATGCTTTTATTTGCTTGAGATTCATGTCCTTAAGCTTCGACAGCAAAGTATTTGTGTCGATTGCACTGTTTTCGAGAGACTTACTAAAATATTCAATGCTGTAGGCTTAGTGAGCGGCGCTCCCGGAATCTCGGAGGTCGTAGATTACGTGTTTGTTGGTTGTCTTCTATCTTCCATAGATGGCGCCACTTGACGCAATGGCAGCAACGGGACACGCTATCCGGTAATACGCCACGTCTTTGCGTTACCGGAATGCCGGACAGACTAAAAACCTCTATTTTCATACCGCGGAACTACCGTTACGCCCCCAGCGGAGTATGCAGCTGTCACACCACCTGTCGTACGCGCCGCTCCGTAGAGTAGAGGATTCCTAGAGGAGAGAATGGGGGCGACCGTGGGAGAGGAGAGAGAGGGGGGAGGGGACGCGCATGCGCTGTGGGGGGTGTGGGAAGCGGGGCGCAGGAAGAGGGACGGACAAAGCCCCCGAAATCACGTGCAAGCACGATCAAGGAATGGAGTCCACGGGACGCGGGCGCCGCTCCGTAGAGTAGAGGATTCCTAGAAGAGAGAAAGGGGGGGAGCGTAGGAGAGAAGACAGAGGGGGGTGTGGGACGCGGGACGCGTGAAGGAGGGACGGACAAAGCCTCCGCAAGCACATGCAAGCAAGATCAAGGAACGGAGTCAACATGGGCGACAGACACCACCGGTAGTGCGTGTAATTCTTTGCTTGCACCCACCACATGCCTAGCCATTGCTAAGCAGCCACTCTGTGCTCTCGGCTATGACTCTGGTGGCTGTGGTGGTGGTTGACAGCCTTATCGTACTACAGTGTTCTGGTTCGCATAGTGGGTGCTTCCCTACTTCATGAAAGTGACCGTACGCGGGACGCGGGAGGCACGGACACAGCCCCGAGCATAAGATGCTTCGCATCTAAAAAACGAAAGCGCATACGCACTTCCCGTGGCTTACTTGGCTGGTCACACTACCATTGTGTTATGAATTGAGAATACACTACGAGGTGAAAGCAGCCGAGCATCCTAGCCACTGATCCACTGACGCGGACAAATTTGAGCGGGCCTCCCCTATCCCTTGCTCCCACAACACATGCCCCAATTAGACTGGCGTGGAATGCAGTAACTATGATGGGCGAGTTTGTTATGCGAATAAAAACTACATAACATCACGTGCCAACTAGTCACACAACTAAAACCACGTAGCAAGTTCTAAGAAGAACACATCTGACAAAAATCATATAACTTCACATAACGTAATGTTACGTGACTGAAAATCACACATCACGTAAGTACTAGCCACATTAATAAAATCGCGTAACATCGTCACGTGACTTAAGGTTACGTACCATAACGTAGTAACTGGGCGCTTGATTCAAGTCATGCAGCATCACGTAAAATCTGGTCGCATGGCAAGCTCCCGCATAAACCACGTGGCAGATAGTCACGTGACTATTATCCCGTAACATCACGTAATAAGAAGTTACGTGTCATGTTCCCGTTACAAACTACGTAACAGCTAGTGATGTTACTGAGATCACGTAACATCACGGGACAGCTAGTCGCTTGACTAAGATCCCGTACCATCACTTAACTTGTCACGAGACATGTTCCCACCATAAACCACGTTGGAACTAGTCATGTGATTAAAGTTCCATAACCTCTCGTAACAGATATTCACGTGGCATCTTCCCACCAAAGAGCAAGTAGCAGCTAGTGGCATGACTAAAACCACGTAACATAACGTAAGACTAGCCACGTGGCCGAAATTACGTAGCATCATGTAACACAAGTCGCGTCACAAAGAGCACGTAGAACCACCGAACACCTCGTAAGTAGTCGCGGGGCCTGTTCCCGCTAAAACACCTAAAAGCTAGTGACGTGACGTTCCCGCCAAAACCACGTGACACGGGAGTAGTGTAGCGAACCGACCAAAACCGGAGGAGAATAGGCAAGTCTAGCCATAATTAGTGATACGAGAAAAATCTTGGCAACTATACCAGAAGGTTGTCATCATTAGCAAAACTTAGCGTGGCCGAACTATAGCTCCGTTGTTTTTTCCAGCCTTGCACCACTAGTGCAAAATGCCCACCTTTTCTCTTTATAGAATACTTTGCATTCGTTTTCCAAACTCCCTACATCCATCGCCAAAAAAAGGTACTTTAGATCAATAATTTTATTTTTATTTATTGCACATGTTACTGCCTCCATTCGGCTGAGCCATTTTTGCTCCTCCATCCAGTACAGTGCGCATCAGGAAGTAAGCGAATGTACGCTGTCTAACGCTTCTCGTTTTCAATAAAGCGTGTACAGGAACAACACAGAAACACCACCCTTTCAGCAGGCCGGCGTTTCTATTGTGGCTCTTCGTTTCCTTCTACTAGCTTCCTGCGCGCCCGTGGCCCTGCGCCACTCTTCGCCACTACAAAATGTTGACTTATATCCTCTGTGGTGCTGTGGCACCTTCGCGGATAAATTTTCACGCACCTATTGCGATGCTCTAAACATTGTCTTCAGTATTCATTATGAGGGCTTAGAATTCCTTATTTGAAACCGTTACCACAAGAACACTAATTATCATGTGAGGTGCCTTAGTCAAGTTTCCACTTTACGTGCCAACATCGTAATATACAACAGGATCTAAAGATCGGCAATCATTGTCAACGTGACTAACATTATGGCGATTCGGTAATGCTCTATGAGCATTGTCAAAACGGTCCGATAGTTTCAACACGGCGGCTTGCATGAAAAAAACTTGAAGCACACTTTGTGCATTCCAAAGTGTGTTCGGCGAAAGCGTGTGGCCATTCCACTGACTATGCCATGTCTTTTTTCTTTTACACTCTCACTGGGATAACACACAAACCGAATGTGTGCGTGTTCTTTTTTTAATTTTTTACCGCGAATCGCAGCGAGACGCGCGACCAATCTTCCTCCGTTCGCATGCGTTAGTATTTTCTCGCGCATTGCGCATCGTGCAAACGCCATCCGCGTTCCAGCGCTTAAATTGACGGACCCTCTGTAAATTCGAAAGTGTATTCCGTGAACGCATGTGTCCATTCAGACGGCGTCGGTCAAAATGATTGCAAGGGCTGGGCACAGCGACGCTACGCAAGCAAAGCGCGAGCGCTGTAGAGTCCGACGCGACAGCCGTCCGTTTGCGCACCCCGGCGGCCACCTGATTCCGTGCCAGAGCTCGGATGGACAGACGGACGGACAGACCCACGGACGGACGGCGGACGGACAGACAAACGGACGGACAGACGGACGGACGGAGGGAGGGACAGACGGACCGACAGACGGACCAACAGACGGACGGGGGGGGACAGACGGACGGACGGACGGACAGACGGACAGATGAACGGACGGACGGACGGACGGACGGACAGATGAACGGATGGCCGGACGGACGTGAGCATGAGACATTTAAGGCTTTCGCCTTAAAATTACACCGTATCCCGCTGAAGGGAACCATGTGTAGAGGCGAAGCAGCGGGCGCTGACGCATACACTGGCGGCGGCGTTGACGCTGGCGCTCATCGCGGCATTGCGCAGGAAAGAAATCTAGGGAGGCGCAATCACGCAGTGATGGACCGGTGTTTCCTACTGGAACATGCCAATCTCTGCTAATGGGCAATGAGAAACAGAAGACTCGGACTGCACACAGAGACCCGCAGTCCGTTTTGAGTTAACGCGCACGCTGCGAATTTTTAGATGTGAAGCATCTTATGGCGGAGCTTAATCCGGTGTGCGGCGTGACATCCCTTACTGCGCATGCGCAAACCCTTTCAAAAAAAATAAATAAATAAAAAACCTCCTTTCCCCCCTCTCTCTCCTCTTGGCATCCCTCCCCGCGGCAACTACACCCTCACTGCGCATGCGCCTCCCCTCCTCTCTCCCCTCCTACGCTCTCCCCTCTCTCCTCTAGGCATCCCTGCCCGCGGCGTCCACACTCCCACTGCGCATGCGCGTCCCCCCTATCTCTCCTCTCCTACGCTTCCCCCCTCTCTTCTCTAGGCATCCCTGCCTGCGGCGTCCACACTCCCACTGCGCATGCACGTCCCCTCCTCTCTCTCCTCTCCTACGCTCCCCCCCTCTCTTGCCTCGCGACGCCGACGCAGGCAGCGTCTGCTAGCGAGTTTCTTGGTTGAAAAAACCGACTGCTCGCGCTGCACAACCGTTCACTGGCCACTCCGTATATATGGCAATGGATTTCGACCTGCAAGGTGGTGCCGGTGGGAGATTTCTCCTGGGTGTTGTTGAACAATAAAAATTCCCAGCGTGCACGTTAACTAAAAGCGGACTGCGGGTCTCTGTGTCCAGTCGCAGTCATCTGTCTCTCATTGCCCATTAGCAGCGATTGACATGTTCCAGTAGGAAACACCGCTCCATCACTGCGTGCTTTGCGCCTCCCCAGTTTTCTCTCCTGCGCAACTCTGTGATGAGCGGAAGCGTCAACGTCCCGCCAGTGTAAGCGTTAGCGCCCGCTGCTTCGCATCTACACATGGTTCCTTTTAATGGGAGATGGTTAATTTTTTATTGTTCAACAACGCACAGGAGAAATCTCCCGCAGGTCAAGATCCAGTGCCTATATATACGGGGTGGCCAGTGAACGGTTGTGCAGCGTGAGCAGTCGGTTGTTTAAATCAAGCAACTCGCTAGCAGACGCTGCCTGCGTCGGCGTTGAACGGTTGTGCAGCGCGAGCAGTCGGTTTTTTCAATCAAGAAACTCGCTAGCAGACGCTGCCTGCGTCGGCGTTGCGAGGCGAGAGAGGGGGAGTGTAGGAGAGGAGAGAGGGGGGGAGGGGACGCGCATGCGCATTGTGGGTGTAAACGCCGCGGGAGGGATGTCTAGAGGAGAGAGAGGGGTAGGGGACGCACATGCGCAGTGGGTGTGTGGTTGCCGCTGGGAGGGATGCCTAGAGGAGAGAACAGGGCTTGTTGCTGAGCTAGTTGGTTCCTACTTCAGGAAAAAAACATTAATGGCGCAAAGATAACGGGGACAAAGTGAAGAACGGACAGACATGGCGCCCATGTCTGTCCGTTCTTCACTTTGTCCCCGTATTCTTTGCGCGATTAATGTTTTTTCCTGTAGAGGAGAGATGGGGGGAGGGGACGCACATGCACAGTGAGGGTATGGACGCCGCGGAGAGGGATGCCTAGAAGAGAGAGGGGGGGAGGCGTTGAAGAGGAGAGAGAGGGGCAGGGGACGCGCATGCACAGTGAGGGTGTGGACGCCGCGGAGAGGGATGCCTAGAGGAGAGAGGTTGAAGCGTATGAGAGAGAGGGGGAGGGGACGCGCATGCGCATAGGGTGTGTAAACGCCGCGAGCGGGAGGGATACCCCGAGGAGGGAGAGGAGGAGCGTAGGAGTGGAGGTGCGTGGGGAGGGTTTGCGCATGCGCAGTAAGGGTGGTCAGGACGCACACCCCTACCACGACCACCGGACGGATGGACGGACGGACACCGGACGGACGTGAGCATGAGACATTAAAGGCTTTCGCCTTAAAACTTGTTCAGGAGGGTGTCCGCATAGTGAAATGCTTGCCGACCATTGAAACGAGCTTGTTTGAACGCCAGGCATATTTAAAAGGCGTTGTATTCCATCTAATGAGACTTGCAATGGTGAATGGATGAAGGAAACAATCATTTTCGCCGGCAAGAATGGGGGGAGGGCCAACCACACCTTGACGGCAGCCAGGAGCCCATGGGCTCTCGCTGCGTCTTCGGTGTGATGGACGGCCAATTTTCGGTCGTCGGAGCCGAGCGAAGCATAACGATACCCAACGCCCCCAATACGACGCAGCCTAATTGGTTGTTTCGAGCAGGGCCATGCTATGCAATTGAGGTCCGCTGAGTTACATTTTTACATATGGTCTGCGCTCAAGTTCATTGTCTCTGCGCGTTATTTCACTGCACCGTGTGTGCTCGAATTACTTTACAACAATGCACCAGCAGTGTTGGCATGCCTTTACACTTAGAACACTACAGCTCAGGGTATTATATTCACTTTTAAACATCGGAGCGGCTAAGTAAACAGCTCATATTCATCGATGCACCATCCTTGTTCGTTGCGAGACGAATATTTATGCATTTATTCACGTAACTATTTATTCTCAAATACAGCAGACCAATTCAGGGTGATCATGTGATGTATAGGTATACCATAATTTAAAGATACACAATATTTGAAACACAGAGAATGCCTCTGACAGAGACTTGATATGCTGCGCTTTGAGAAAGAAGTGCAAGAGTGGGTACCATCACACGTGTGGTGTTTCGGCGATTGCTGTTTGGCGGACAGTTATAGTTTTGCTTTAGGGAAAATGCCCCTAACGATTATACATATTTCAGGGTGCTTTTTAGATGTGGAGCATCTGATGGCGAAGCTTAATCCGGTGGGGGTGGCGTGCCGCGTGGCCTCCCCTTACTGAGCATGCGCAAACCTTTTCAAAAAAAAAAATAAAAATAAAAACGTCCTCTCCCCCTCTCTCTCCTCTAGGCATCCCTCCCCGCGGCAACCACACCCTCACTGCGCATGCGCCTCCCCTCCTCTCTCCTCTCCTACGCTCCCCCCTCTCTCCTCTAGGCATCCCTGCCCGCGGCGTCCACACTCCCCACTGCGTATGCGCATCCCCCCCTTCTCTCCTCTCCTACGCTCCCCCCCCTCTCTCGCCTCGCGACGCCGACGCAGGCAGCGTCTGCTAGCGAGTTTCTTGGTTGAAAAAACCGACTGCTCGCGCTGCACAACCGTTCACTGGGCACCCCGTGTATATGGCACTGGATCTTGACCTGCAAGGTGGTGCCGGTGGGAGATTTCTCCTGTGCGTTGTTGAACAATAAAAATTCGCAGCGTGCGCGTCAACTAAGAGCGGACTGCGGGTCTCTGTGTCCAGTCGGAGTCTTCTGTCTCTCATTGCCCATTAGCAGCGATTGGCATGTTCCAGTAGCAAACACCGCTCCGTCACTGCGTGCTTTGCGCCTCCCCAGTTTTCTCTCCTGCGCAACGCTGGGATGAGCGCCAGCGTCAACGCCACCGCCAGTTTAAGCGTTAGCGCCCGCTGCTTCACATCTACACATGGTTCCCTTTAGCGGGAGATGGTGGAATTGTTTCTGTAATATTTTCTTTCCAAATTGCGGACTGATATTTAGATGCGAAGCATCTTATGCTCTGGGCTGTGTCCGTCCCGCGTGCCGCGTCCGGCGTCCCGCGTCCGGTTACTTTCATGAAGTGGGGAAGCACCCGCTATGCGAACCAGAACACTCAAGTACAATAAGGCCGTCAACCACCACCACAGTTACCAGAGTCACAGCCGAGAGAGCAGAGTGGCTGCTTAGCAATGGCTAGGCATGTGGTGGGTGCAAGCAAAGAATAACACGCACTACCGGTGGTGTCTGTCGCCCACACGTTGACTACATTCCTTGATCTTGCTTGCATGTGCTTGCGGAGGCTTTCTCCGTACCTCCTTCCCGCGTCCCACATCCCCTCTCTCTCCTCTCCTACGCTCCCCCCTCTCTCTCCTCTAGGAATCCTCTACTCTACGGAACGGCGCCCGCGTCCCGTTGACTCCATTCCTTGATCATGCTTGCATGTTCTTGCGGGGGCTTTGTGCGTCTGTCCTTTCCGCGTCCCACACCTCAAGAGTGCACCCCCCTCTCTCCCCTCTCCTACCCTCCCCCCTTTCTCTCCTCTAGGAATCCTCTACTCTGTGGATCGGCGCGCACGACAGGTGCTCTCTCCTCTCCTACTCTCCCTCCTTTTTCTCCTCTAGAAATCCTCTACTCTACGGAGCGGCGTCCCACACCACCACAGCGCACGCGCGTCCCCTCCCCCTCTCTCTCCTCTCCTATGGTCCCCCCGCCCCCCATTCTCTTCTCTAGGAATCCTCAACTCTATGGAGCGGCGCGCACGACAGGTCGTGCGACAGCTGCATACTCCGCTGGGGGGCGTCTAGGAAGTTCTGCGGTATGAAAATGACGGAGCGCGCGCGCGTCATTCTCTCTCCTGTGCAGCGCCGCGATGAGCGCGCGGGCCGCTGCCGCGAAACGGGAGCGGCGACGTTTCTCCCGCTCAAGCTAACCATCTCTCCGCGGCTTCGCATCCACACATGATTGCTGTTGTGTCGTGCGACCCCTGGTGTCGCGTAAACACACCAGTGGGGCAAAGCTATTCATACATGTCCCTAGGTGGAGCTGGGCTTCAGCCGCGACTGCGTATTACAACCAAGCCGGCGCTAGCTTGCCGGTCATGTGACCTGTACCGTGTCAGCCAATGGGCTCCGACGACCACTGGTATACCTAAGTCCTTCGGGCTAGGCGACGCAGCTTGTAAGGATAGGACTGTGGCAGCGCCGGAGTCAACATCTTGAAAGGAAGTAATTTCCTGCACCGAGGCCTGGCGTTTACGGCAGACCAGCGTATATCCCCTTGCCGCGAAATGGCCTTTTATACGGCAGAATGGGAAATTTTGTTTCTGGCTGGGCAATTTCGGGGAGTCGCCAAATGTCCCAATTTGCCACAGCGAATGCAGGGGCAAACTTGAGGCCTGGAAGCAACCTGGCTTTCTTTTCGGCCGTGCAAGCCGTCCTGGAGGCCAGCTGACGAGCCCGCGTAGCCATCTTGGAAGCGGCCACTCACGTCGGGGGGGGGGGGGGGGGGGGAGCCACCGCCACATTGAATGGAATGCGGCGCCGGCGAAGTAGCCAACCCGCCATTTTGTGCGGCCGCGACGCCATGTGCGACTCGCTGGATGCCACCACCGACCGAGCCGAGTAGCCGATCATTTCCCCGAACGCCGCGTTGGCTTTCTTGAGCGCCTCCATGTCTCGCCCAACTTCCTCCGCCTTTTGCAATGTGAGTGCTTTCCCGTACGACAGTAGCTTGACCCGTACATGTGCGCTGGCGTTGGCGACCCCATGGAATACTTGGTCGCGTACCCTGTCGTCGTAGGTGGCGCCAAACCCTCACGAGAGGGCTTTCTCCTTGAGGCCTGCAACGAATTCGAGGAAGCTTGCGCCGGGTAGTTGTTGGCGGCTCGTGCACAGGTACCGTTCGGCGAGCACATACGTTGTGTCGGCAAAAATGCCATCGAGCAAGAGCAGCAACGTGTCGTACTGCGTTGTCGTCCCGTCAGTGCGTCAGTCTCGCCTCAAGGCGTCTCTGCGTCGTCCTCCCCCTCCGTCGGTCCGCCGAGGGCACGCCGGCTTCTGCCATACACAACAATTGCCTTTAGCGGGAGATGGGGAAGTTTTTCAATCTTTAACTATATAGCTCGCAAAAGTGACACATCAGTAGTATTGGTTACCGCGCTATCACAGTAGTGACCAGTTATGCATATCGTGATGTTTTTTTTTTTTTTTTACCGTAATCACTGCCAAGAAATATAATGTTTACAGATACTTCACATATCTCTGTTTCAGGTGGTTTTCGACCGCGGCTGAATGGCACTTCCGGCTAACGAAAATACGGATCACCATAAGCATCAGAAAACCCATCAATGAAAAGTTGCTAATAAATCAATGTCATCTCCCCTATAATGTCTGCGTCATCATTTCTGCGCTAAATATCTCTTCTCAGTGGGTTTGTATGAAAAAGTTTAGCCTCAGGCTGTACCTCTCCAATATGCTGTAACTTATATTATACACGTGTGCATGAGCATTGAAACAACAGTTGCACCTGAAAACAATAGGAAACGTGCACTCAGCTGGTGGCGTTGCCGTACGAGATTAAACAAAAGATACTGGCGTGCTCCGTGCAGCAGCCGATCCATGAGCGCAGCCGTGTCAGGTTTTCAGCGGTAGTTTGCAATGTGGCGTAGGGATATCTGTGTCGTAAAGTGTGGTAATAAATACAAAAACTACGCACCTGAACAAAGTTTTTCAGTGTTCAGCCGTGACCATGCTTCAGAAACCGGTGGGAAAGCTAGATTAGTGTACGTCTCGTAAAGCAAGGAATCCGGCGGGCGCATTTGTGAAGTAGATGTAACTTGGCAATGTTAACTTTCGTTGGCAGAAAGCCATCGACAGATCCAGCAATTTTCCTTCATACGCTCCTGTTGTTTTTCCACCGTACCGCAGTTCATCTTGCGGCGCAGTTCGTAAATCGTAACAGTTAGGAAGAAGCCCCGCATGCCAGGCAAATGCGTCGTGGATCACGAGAATTTAACATTTATTCCTCTTGCACTTACGTTGCCCTTAACAGCACCGTGCATGCAAGAACACCGTTCAGTGGCGCTACGTGACAGCTAAGGTATCACCTGCAAGCTGACACGTGACAGAGCTACTCAAAAACTCAAAAACTCAACCGTCTACGAACAAAGCAGAACTACATCACAGAAAGCGTCGAGGAACTATCACGCATTACTAAATGCAACAGGTGCAGTTCGGCGATCGTGCGTTTTACTTACGCTAATCGCAAGGGGTTGTCGAACACCTGACACAAATGTCATCGTTTACTCAACAACAAGCAAGCAAACTGACAAGAAATATGGCATACAAACATTGATGGGGACGGGCTATGCTTCGAGGGTTACGCTGAGCTGCCACGAGAATCACCTTTCGAAACAATCTGTCCCACATCCGTGCTTTCTGTCACATCGAAAATATGATTGATTCCATATAATTTATGTAATTTCTCTTCTTCTGAGGCCTTAAAACAATCACGCACTGCCATATTTTTGAAAGCCTACCAGTTTTATCAAATTGGTCGCCTTCGCGCGAACACACTTGGAGGCAACACGTGCGTTGAACGATTGAGAGACGATGGTTCGTAGCACGCCAGTTGACACTGAAGTGACCGCAAGAGGCCACTTGTGGGGCTGCCGGTGCATTAGTGCGATGGACTGTTGCGCCACCTGTAGGTGCGGTACGTTTGCAATAGCGTATGTAGAATCCATAAAGAAATAACTTAATATATAATAAATTAATAAATCAATAATAATGTATCTCAAAATCTAGGTCATTAATCGATTTGGGCAAGTGTTCCTGACTTTCTCTTGGCAACTGGGTCACAGCGCATATTGCCGATTATTATGGCCACATGGGATTTGGAGCCATGTACAAAGCCATCCACATGCAGTGCTAAAATACCAAACATTTATTAAGTTATAGAATCACACGTGCAGATGCCACCATATGGTTATGATGCGGACGTACGGGGACGCCCTGAACAAACTTTGACCACTTGGTTATTTCAGCGTGGAGCTGCATCTAAGTAAACTGGTGTTCCTGCATTTCTTTCTCGTCAATATGCGACTGCCACGGTGGGTGTGCAGTGTTATGGGGAACGTTGGAGGATGTCACGTCAGCCAAATACATTTTGCAAATACCGGCTACGGCATTTACTGAAACCACTGAGTTGCTTGGCAATGGCAATTAATATGACGTGAAATTGGTTGCTGAAAGAGCCACTTTAGCAGGAAAATAACATATGCAACGATAATAAGTACACAGCCCTGGACAGAGTATTGTATTGCATTAAATATTATAGGTCTGGGCATGCTGTCATTTTATCGTAGCAGCAAGGTCCTCACATAAACACAAGGACGGAGCGGAGACTGACTAAGAGTGACATCGAATAATATTCGACGGTTTTCACTGGGTGTTTATCCTGTGCTGTGCGCTAGATTCTCAAGAAAAAAACCTGTCTGCCATTTTCAGAAGTCGCCCGTTTACAGCCGGTGACTTCCACAGTTTGTTTTGCACCGAAATTATTTTTTTACGGCCGACTTTTCAGATTTGTAAATGCATGCTGGACCCTCTACGTCTAGTTTTCACGGAAAATCACAAATGGTTGAACGACCTTGTCATGGCACGTTCAAGTGCGGAGCTCTTTATGGGGCCAGGTTGTCGTATGCTGTCGTGTTGCTTGGCGTAAAGCATGCAAACCACACATAGCATAGCCAGCCGTAGCATATTGAGCGCGTGCTCGCGCTCTAAGAGAGGTCATCTTCCTCCTGCTCTTCGAGCATCTTGATTTCAGTGAAGAGAGGACGACGTCGAAACACACGAGCAAGCAAGCAAGCCTCAGTGTCAATAGCAGCAGGGGACACGAGCTCGAGCTTGCCCGGATTTAGGCTGCTTGGCACCCACCACTCTTCGACGCCCTACACTCGACGTCTGTAGAACTTCGCTGAAGTCTACGTGTCAATAAACAAAGTCGCATGAGGATGATTTTAACACAGACAAAAGTACACATTCGGTAGCGAATTGTAGCGTATTGGGCGCGTGCTCGTGCTAAAAAAGAAGTCTTCTTCCTGTTGTTGTTTGAGCGCCTTGACGGCGATATAAAGTGCGAAATTAACTACTATTGCTAGGGAAACATGACAACACAAACCACGCACCAAAGTTCAAAGAGGAAGCAAGCGAGAAATAGAAAGAGAGAGAAAGAATGGGAAAAATATAGGAAGAGAAATAGAAGTAAGTAGAAATAAAGAGAAATAAACAAAGAAAAAACTGGAAATGAGAGCACAAAAAGAAAGACAGGGGAAATAAACAGAAAACCGAAAAGAAACAGATAGGCTGGCCAGCTCCGCACTTCCTTCAGGCTTGGCAACACTAGTGCAAGCTACCTTAATTTTTTAGATGCGGAGTTCAATCCCGTAGTGTGCGGCGTGACCACCTTTACTGCGCATGCGCAAACCCTCTCCACACACCTCCTCTCCTACGCTCCCCCCCTCTCTTCAGGCAACCCACCCCATCCTACTGCACATGCGCGTCCCCTCCCCTCTCTCCTCTCCTATGATCCCCCCCTCTCTCTCCTCTAGGCATCCCTCCCGCGGCGTTTCCACCCCCATCGCGCATGCGCTTCCCCTCCCCCCTCTCTCGCCTTGCAACGCCGACACAGGCAGCGCCTGCTAGCGAGTTTCTTGATTGAAAAAATCGACTGCTCGCGCTGTACAACCGTTCACTGGCCACCCTGTATATATAGGCACTGGATCTTGACCTGCGGGAGATTTCTCCTTGAACAATAAAAATTCGCAGCGTGCGCGTTAACTAAACGCGGACTGCGGGTCTCTGTGTCCAATCGGAGTCTTCTGTCTCTCATTGCCCATTAGCAGTGATTGGCATGTTCCAGCAGGAAACACCGGTCCATCACTGCGAGCTTTGCACCTCCCCAGGTTTCTTTCCGGCGCAACGCCGCGATGAGCGCCAGCGTCAACGCCGCCGCCAGTGTAAGTGGTAGCACCCGCGGCTTCGCATGTACACATGGTCCCTTTAGCGGGAGATGGTGTAATTTTGATTCTTACGGTACCGCGTAAAATATTGCACTGAAACGCTCACAGACGTCGGTACAAAAGCTAGAATATCGCGCTAAACACAGGATCATGCTTTGGTGCTACGTTTAGCAGATCCTTACGTTGAAGTTTCTGTAATTGCAGTAGTTTTGTGGAGTATTTGCTGTCGTCGTTATTACAAGTAGTAAATACTACGATATAAAATAGTACCATGCCACATAGTTTATATTCCTTATCACTGCGCAGTAAACGGTACCATTTGTCTGTAAGAACATAAGCTTCATTTTGCTTTTCAAGTAATTTTGCCACTTACTACATTGTGCAGCATATATCAGCTATAGTTGCATAATGGGCCATCAGCTGCTTCATAACTTTTAAAACAGATACATACAATTGAAACCTGGTCTAACGAAGTGACGAGAACGCAGGATATATTTCACAGACTCAGGAAATTCTTAAAAACAAGAAACATTCTTCAGAACTTCGAAACCTAAATTTGTGACGCAGCCACAACCTCCACGCTGTGAAGTTAGCACAGCGTGGATCTTCTAGGATATAAAGTAATAATCAGCCTGCTTATACCCGCTGCATAGTAAAGGCCTCTCCCATGTTTCGGCAATTATTCCGGTCCTGTCCTTGCTGCGGACACGGCATCCCCTCAAACATCTTCATCTCATCTGCCCACCCAACTTTCTCTCTCCCCCCTCCTGCGCACGCCTTCTATTGGAGCCTTGAAAATGCGCATGGACAGGGAGTTCAGCGCGATGGCAAGATAACCACCCTTCGTTGAGTAAATTAATAAACTTTATTTCAAGTGACTCCGCAGTTCCCTTCGGGCGAGGCGGGGAAAGCGGGGCTTAACCCCTGTGCCGTCTCAGCCTCCGTCGATGATGATGATGGTGCCTGAGGTGACAGCTCTAAGTCCTTGGACCCGGCCGGCATCTTTGGCTTGCCGGACGGCCCAAAGCTGGTCGGCCTGCTCATCGCTGTTGAGTACCGCCTCTCAGCGGCTACGACGGCCACGGAGGCGATCCGCACCAGCAACCGCAGCCGCGGCGGCGGCCGACCCGGCCCCAGCGCAGTGGAAGCGGCTATGATTGACTTCGGAGTTAGTCTCTGCCTAACGTGCATCGCGAAGTGAGCGCCGGCAGTGATATTAACTGTACCAGCACATTCCCAAGACATGTGTCGCAGCGTAGCTCTTTCCCTGCGTCCGTCGTGTACCTTAACACAAACTTGTAGCTGTCTGCACCTTGCGGCGCTATCCACACAGGTTGTCATTTTGCCTCTCTTCGTCCATAGCACGTGGTTATGAACGCGAAAACATAAGTTTCATACAGTGAACGATTAGCTGATGAGCGATTAGCTGAACGATCATACAATGAACGATTAGCACTACCTTGAGCTCGAGCTCAGCGTTCACTTCGGCATTTCTGCGTTTGCGTGACCAAAGAAATCAGAAGAAAGCAGCGCTCGCGCGAGTACAAGAATATCGCAACGTTACCCGAAAGGAGAAGCATTCATAACCATAGGGAAGTACACAGTGTAACGTTCATAGTGCACCGAAAGCAGCTGATTGGAGTATACTTAAGTAACCTTGCATAAAATGTAAGGCCTTTATCTTCACTACGGCAGCCACGTTTTGATCACTGCATTCTGTGTGATGACATTATTAGATCGAGTCACTATGCAAGGGAGTATTTTATATCAGATTACTTACAATGCATACGATCTTACCTAAGCTCTTCCTTACGCAGCGGAAATACCGTCAATCACTTCAGCGGCAACCGTCATTCACGAGCGACCAACATGCTTGAAATTGTTCGCTGTCTTCGCTGCGTGGGAGCGATTTTTCGGTCCGGACACGATGAAATTGTACCGAGCCGTCAAAATTCCGCCAAGTTTCTTTTGATTATGACCGCTGCTGAGTACTTCAAAACCGATTTAAATTCGAAAGTGTCCTGAATTGAAAAAAAAAACAAAAACAAACAAAAAAAAAGCGTGCTTTTCGCAACAATTCGTTAAACCTGAACAATATCGCGCACAAATTGTTACATTAGACTTATACAAGTATGAAGTGTCTACCACAAAAAACGACTGCAAGCAACCTTACGCGCCGTGTCAGTCGCAGCGCAAACATCGCAGCCCAAGTGAAACTAAACCGCCATTAGCAGCGGTTGTTAACTGGCCGAATGGAGGCAGCGGAACAATATTTGCTGCAATCGGAGCATGTGAAAAAGCCTTGAATTGATCGAGGGGTAAGTAGAGAAATAAGTGTTACACAATGGTTATGTCGAGCAACCAACAAGAAGACAGCGAAAACACTGATGTGCCAGATTAAGCACACCCACTCAGAACTTATAGGAACAGTTTGCTGATCCAGTCATGTAAAGTGGCGCCTACCTTTACTAAAAACTACTGCAAAGTAGGGATTTCACTTTTGTCCTCAAGGCTGTTTTATTAGAAGAAATTGCGCTAGTAAAATGTCATAGGCAGAGTGCTTGCGAAATGGATTACCGGTTGTATTTGCCATAGTTTATTTCCGGTTTATTTCTCGTAGTTATTCGGTAACTCTGCAAACATAATGCGATATCAACAAGGGTAGTCCGCCTCTAAATCCTGCAAATTGACGAGCACTTCCGTTCACTAACTTCTTCAATGTGCGCCTATTACGATGACCCTCACCCCGTCCCCCCTTATCATATCGTACATGCCACACATCTACGCAGCATCTATACAATGGCGTTGGCAGCAAGACGCTTGTGCGTATGGTATTTCGAAGAAATAATGTCTAACCACTGTTCAGAGGAGCGTTAAAATAGCAGTGCCCGCTGAATCAAGGCTCTATTATGATCCTAGTCAACTTTGTCTTTGCTGCTACATTATTATCTGAAAGCGCCTCGCCTCACCCTGCCTTGATGCTTAAGTTTTTTCACAGCTGTGGTCTGACCTAGGCTGCCATTTTTATGACACTGCAAGATTTATTGAAAGAGTGCGCTTTATATAGCCCTGCACAGAATACAGTTCTGGGTGCGAAGTTTTCGTGTCACGAGCTTTGTCTAACGATTGCTGTCATTATAAATATCACAATAGCTTTTGCCATCAATAACGAGTATATTTCTTCAAGGATATTTTCGGATTGATGAGAGGATGAGGAGGAGGATAGACAGTAAAGCATAGCATGCAAAGAATGCGAAAGGAAGAAGCAGGAAAAAAGAAAGGCAGAAAGAGAAAGACAGAGAGAGGGAGCGAGATAGAAAAAAAGCAAGGAAGAAACAGAGAGAGAGAAAGGGAAGCAAAAGAGAAAATAAAGAGGAAGAAAAACAAAAAAATAAACTGAGAAAGAAATACATAAAAAACAGGAGAGAAAAAGACAAAAGGGAGGAAGACAGAAAACTACCGAGAAAAAAAGAAGGCTCCCAGCTTCGCACTTCCCTCAGGCTTGGCATCACTTGTGCGAAGTTTCCCCAGAGTTGTTTAACGCGTACAAAAATTTTTTTTTATTGTTGATTGCGCTGTACTACAAACACAAGAACATGAAACTATTGTATTCTGAGCAGGCCTGCAGCATATAAGAAAAATGGCGCCATGTTCAATATATTTCTATTTATAAGCGAACTCTGCTTTTTTACGTTGCAAACTTAGATTCACCACCACATGTAAACACCTGCTTTATGAACTCTTCATCCGGCCTATGGTTGAGTACGCTTATATTATATGGGTCCCGTACACTAAAGTTAACATTAGCGCTCTTGAAAAAATCCAGCAAGAAGCTGTGCAATTTATATTGTTTGTATGGCCACCACTTTTCGTTACATCAACTACGGAATCAAATCAAGTTTTTGCGTCAAGATCAAGGCGCAACGGTCAGCGCTCAAAGTATATGTGTCCTCTTTACAACCCCCCATTTCCCCACCCCTGTGCAGGGTAGCAAACCGGTTGCTGTACCAGGTTAAACTCCCTGTTTTTCCCTTTTCATCTATTTCTCTCTCTTGCCTAATCAAACGCTCCTGCCCGACCCGGCGCCATACTTATCTCCACATACATTCCGGCGCACTCATCATATTGGTGCACTTCCTCTACTGCTTATTTTGCCAGAAAAAATGTATTTAAATTTTCATTTTATCGCGAACAATTACAGATTGGAATAACCTGTCACCAAATTACCTATTACCCATAGCACAGTCAAGTACCTCCTTCAAGGTTTCCTTGAAAGTCATCTCTTTTTTCACTCGGAAGCGGAATTGCTTCTGTTTTAAATCGCTTCATAATTTCGTTCACTGTGTCTGTCTTCACACTCGCTTAATGGTATTGTGTTATTTTCCGCTTGTATTATTGTCATTTTTCTGTATTTAGTTATTATATCAGTGCTTGTATTGCACTCTTCAATGCATATACTGGTTTTATAATTCCACCCCTTCCTGAGCTTTGTGGCTTGCAGTTCTTCCGTAAATAAATAAATAAATAAAAAGCCGGCAGATCCCACGCACTGTGGGAATCGATGTAATGCGAAGCAGCCAGGAAGGAGCAAATCCTGCTTTACATAATTTGCATGTCATGTTTGACATGTTAGGACCTGTCATTTATGTTCGTCATACAGTCACGTCGCGCAATACCAATTTTCTTGTATATCAAGCTAGGGAACTGGAAGCAAGCGCACCATGAGCGTGGCATGTAAATGGCGTTGTAGATGACACGCATGCCAAGATTTGCATGTTACCACCTGCCACTTATATTCGTTATACAGTCATGTCACTCAATACCAAATTTGTTGTATCTCAAGCTAACGAAACGGCCGCGAGCACGCCATGAGCGTGGCATGCAAATCATGTCGCACATGACAAGTCATGATTTGCTTATTACCACCTGTCATTTATGTTCGTCATGCAGTCACGTCACTCAATCCCAAATTTGGAGTATATCAAGCTAACGAAACGGCCGCGAGCGCACCATGAGCGTGGCATGTAAATCATGCTTTTCATGACAAGTTAGTCATGATTTTCATGATATGACCAGCCATTTCCGTTCTTCATAGAGTCATGTTATGCCATACCAAATATGGTATAAATCCCATTAACGATACGGCCGGGAGAGCACAATGTCGTAGGCGGCTAGACAGATAGATAGATAGATAGATAGATAGATAGATAGATAGATAGATAGATAGATAGATAGATAGATAGATAGATAGATAGATAGATAGATAGATAGATAGATAGATAGATAGATACGCTCAAAGTCGCCGAAGTTCGCTAAGAAATGCTTCGCATTTAATAAATAAAAGGACACCATTTTTTGTAGTGGGAAAAAGAAGTATGGTGAATATCCCTGCTTTTTTTTACAGCGAAAGCTGTTATGAGATCACAACAAGGGCTGATTCTGATACCGCCGCCACCATCGGCGGTGTCCGTAACCACTATCGCGCGAACCGGTATGCTACCCTGTGCAGGGTAGCATACCGGTTATGCCAAACTGGTCAACATCCCTGCCTTTCCTCTCTCTTGTTTTCCTTCCTACGCCGGCACATGAAACTCTGTCGCAAACTCACCCTATGGAGGATTCGTGTCGGGCAAGGAATAGCGTTAACGTGTGTAATAAAGGGTTCTCGAACTGCAAAGTAACAACCGGACGTCACACAGTGCGAATAGCATAACCAGTGGGTCGTTGACTGCTTCAACCGATTACAAAATCGTCAGGCATAATCATCGTCACCAGCCACAGCATCAACAAAGTGCACATAATGCCTTATAACTGTGTAGCAGGCACCAACCACGCTTCTTCGAAGAATGACGAATAATGACATAGTGGACGTTTCCCAACTCCACAAAAATAATAATGATTTATGCCGCAGTGCGTACCATGTAGGTGGGCTTGTTGTGGTAGCCAAAGAGTGTTTAAAAAAGACTCTAGAAAGACTGCTGTTCCAGCGTGGCTGTGACAGTGGTGTGCGTTCCACGCAGGCCTGGCAGTTTTTAGGGGTGAAGCTCCTTAGGGTGTGGATCTGTCCCTCCTCTGTAGTATGCAGTAGTAGCAGTACGTAGCCACGTATAGTGGGATGTATCCACTCCACGTGATAAAGATGACGCCTGAAGACCATGAAGAATAAGCGCCTTCCAGTATAGTGGAATGTACCCACTACACGTGATAACGATGACGATGACGCTGATGACCATGAAGTATAAGCACGTTCCAGACCGCACATTCTCTTTCTGCCATGGATGAAAACGATTGTGAACGCGCTCTCGCCCTCGAAAGGCAAAACGGCAACGCCGACAACAAACGTTGCCCTGAGCTTAACGTCATATATGAGGACCCCCGCGTTTGTGTGTCAGGTCTTTGTATGATCGAGTGGGCAAAATTTACGGGCATTGACGGTTTACCTGATTACCTCCGGAGCTTCGCCCACTCATCATCATTCACTTCGTGGATATGGCGTGATATCTTACGTTTTTATTTGTTACGCGTGTTTTAACACGCGCGACTTTTGTAAAGCTAGCACTTTGCAACGGTATATTAGTCAGAGCGTCTCGAAGCTCCGAAACCATGCTTTTGCGCTCACGGTTGCTCATTTCACTGCAACGGCTGTCTATTTATTTTCTTCCATGTGGACAAGGGCAAGCTGATGGACCGAACTTTATTGTTATCTTCTCACTGCCTAACACACCACTGATATATGGCAGAAAACATTCTCAGGTCCATTGCATAAAATCTTGATATTGGAGCCCTTTCACATATTAACAAAGATATCCTGGCTAATTTCTTCAGGACAACAAAGAAAAAGTCGAAGATGAAGCAAGAGCTACGGCTCTGGATCGGCTTGGAATGCAACCAAAAATATGGCAACCACTCACACCTGTTTTCCTGTATTTACGTAGGATATGAACACTGTGGATTGCAGCGGGTGACGCGTAGACGTTACGGAAGAACCACTCTGTAAAGAAGAATTTCTACACGTGAGAGACAGTGAAGCGGCAGGAAAAAGTACTATTACTGCAGAAATGATGGATAATCAGTAAAATGTAATCAATTATCCGGTTGTGACGATTGTCGTCTTTTTCGCTTTCCGCCACTTTGCTTTTTACTTCACAGAGTGCTGAGGAAGATGATGATTAAAAGAACTACTTAGGTTTGCGCAGGTGTATTGACGACACTTCAGGTACTTCTTTGAATTTCTGAGGTGTTTATGCCTTAATTTGTCGCTATCATTTTATAGGAGACCAGTGCCGAAAGCACTAAACATATTTTCAAATGAATAAACATTGTCTCTAATGAATTTATTCGTCATGTCGCAAGCGGAAAAGTACGTGACTTGACTACATCCGAGCAGATAAAATATAAGGACGAATAAGATAGCGAAGACGTGCCGTAATTTCGAAGGACTTTTTTACTTAATCATAAGAGAAACACTCTTTTCTCATAGAATATCAGATGGACGTCTAGCCGTTTGAAATTTCGCATCCGGCGTTGTTGGCTACATGGGCGCTCGCGTGTACGCTATAGTTATGGTAATCACCGCGTTCCTATTGTACCTGAAAGCATTGGCCTATACACATATGCTCATCCACATTACGCATAGGTGCCTTATTTTTTCATGTTTTGCACGTGTATCGCATGCAATAAACTTGCATTTCAAGCTGTATCAAACGCATCATAGGCTTTTTAACACTTTTTTTTCACCTTGGGCCTTGTAGACCACATGGATTGTCATGGCTGAATATTATTTGAGAATCAATGGGGAGCGGGCAGTCGTGAATCGTCCAATCAGGAGGTCCTTTGTTAATAATAAAAAATTAAGGCTGCTTCGCACAAGTGGTGCCAAGATTGAAGGAATAGCGGGGCTGGACGGCCTTCTTTGTTTCGCTTCGGTTTTCTCTTTCTTTCTCTCTTTTCCAGTTCTATCTGTCTCTTTTTATCTCTCTTTATTTCTGTTTGTTTCATTTTTCTCCTACTTTTTGTATTCTCTATCTCTTTCTATTTCTCGATTGCGTCATCGTTTCATTTTTTTTCAATTTTTATACACGGTTTACCTGCGATAAGCCAAGCGATGACAGCATACATAAGTCCGGGACCCTAAGGTGCTTCGTACTTAATGTCGTCATCAAGGCGCTCGATGAACGAGAGGAAGAAGAATTCTCTTTGGCACGAGCACGCGCTCAGTATCCTACAGATGTCTATGATACATGTGGCTTTGCCGGAATGACGCCAACCGGCGACGAAAACATGCGACATTATACAACAGCCCGGGCCCCTAAAGTGCTTTGCCTTAAAACAGCAGTACGTTCTTTTCTGCTACGGAATGTAATGACAGGAGTTTCTCCTGATGCACTATAAATTTTGTTATGTGCTCAATAAAATTGAATTGTAATGTAGGAAATCGGTAAAAGAGGCTACCACCATCTGCAATACCAGCGAAGACGAAAGTGGATCTGACAGCGAACATGACAGCTGTCTTTGCCGAGCATATATTCCCATATTTCATTAGAAAAGTCCTTGGAGTGTAATTTCCGGTTATAGCATTGAAACAATGTTACTAAAATAACAGCCGCATACTCAGAGCTGCATTCCATCCCGGCTTATTTCAGGAGCTCCGTTTCAATAAATCACGCACCACCTGGAAGGTGACCACGAAGTCAGAACACATTCGTAAAAATAGTCTACGGCATAAGGCAGGGATATTGATGATTGCAAATTCCAGCCTCATACGCTACTATAGCGGCAAAGACAAAGTTAAAATAGATTGTATATTGCCTCTTTATCGAACGAATGCTGTTACACTAAGTATTCACTGAGGGTTGCTTAGATATTGCGTTGTGGAAATACTGGCTGCAAAAGTACGCGTAACTTTTGTAAAGCTAGTCCATTGCAACTGTATATTAGAGCGTCTGGAAGTTCCAAAACCATGTTTTTGTGCTCATGATACACAGTTGCTCACTGCACTTCAATGGCTGTCTAATTATTTTCTTCCGTGTCGACAAGTACAAGCTGATGGAATAGAACTTTATTGTCATCTTCGCGGTGCCTCACACACCACTGATATACGGCAGAAAACACATTTAGATTCATTGCATAAAATCTCGCTATTGGAGACCGCTTACATTTTAAAAAAGATATCCGGGCTAATTTCTTCAGGACAACTTTCTTCAGGAAAGTCGAAGATGAAGGAAGAGCTACGGCTCTGGATCGGCTTGCAATACAAGCAAAAATGTGACAACCACTCGCACCTGTTTTCGTCTATTTAGGATATGAAGACTGTGGATTCCAGCGGGTGACGCGAAGACGTTAGGGAAGACCCACTTTCTAAAGAATTTGAACACCTGAGAAACACTGCAGCGGCAGGAAAAAGTACTATAACTGCAGAAATAATGGCTAATCAGCAAAATCTAATCAATTATGTGGTTGGGACGATTGTTGTCTTTTTCGCTTTCCGCCACCTTGCTTTCTACTTCACATAGTGCCGAGGAAGATGATGATTAAAATAATTGCTCGGGTTTGCGCAGGTGTATTGATGATACTTACAAAACTATCCGGTTCTTGGCCAATCCCCCAGCGTGGGTGTGCGCCGCAGATTCAAGGATCTACTCTACTCTACTCTACTTCAGGCACTTCTTTGAATTTCTTAGGTGTTTATGCCATAATTTGTAGCAATATTTCTTAGTGTCATTTTATAGGACACCAGAGCCGAAACCACTAAACATATTTTCAAATGAATAAACATTATGTCCAATGGATTTATTCGTCATGTCGTAAGCGGAAAAGATGTGACCAGACTACATCCGAGCAGATAAAATATAAGTACGAATAAGATAGCGAAGACGTGCCGTAATTTCGAAGGACATTTTTACTTAATCATAAGAGAAAGACTGTTTTCTCATAGAATATCAGATGGACGTCTGGCTGTTTGAAATTTCCCATCCGGCGTTGTTGGCTACGCGAGCACTCGTGGGTACTCTAGTTATGGTAATCCCCGCCTTCCTATTGTACCTGAAACCCTTGACCTATACACGCATGCTCATCCACACTACGCGTAGGTGCCTTATGTTGCCATGTTTTGCACGTGTATCGCATGCAACAAACTTACATTTCAAGCTGTATCAAACGCATCATAGGCTTTTTAACACTTTTTTTTCACCTTGGGCCTTGTAGACCACATGGATTGTCATGGCTGAATATTATTTGAGAATCAATGGGGAGCGGGCAGTCGTGAATCGTCCAATCAGGAGGTCCTTTGTTAATAATAAAAAATTAAGGCTGCTTCGCACAAGTGGTGCCAGGATTGAAGGAAGAGCGGTACTGGACGGCCGTCTTTGTTTCGCTTCGGTTTTCTGTTTCTTTCTTTCTTTCTTTCTTTCTTTCTTTCTTTCTTTCTTTCTTTCTTTCTTTCTTTCTTTCTTTCTTTCTTTCTTTCTTTCTTTCTTTCTTTCTTTCTTTCTTTCTTTCTTTCTTTCTTTCTTTCTTTCTTTCTTTCTTTCTTTCTTTCTTTCTTTCTTTCTTTCTTTCTTTCTTTCTTTCTTTCTTTCTTTCTTTCTTTCTTTCATTTCCAGTTCTATCTGTCACTTTTTATCTCTCTTTATTTCTGTTTATTTCATTTTTCTTCGAAATTTTCGCATTCTCTATCTCTTTCTATTTCTCGATTGCTTCATCGTTTTTTTTTTTTTCAATTTTTGTACACAGTGTTACCAGCATTACGCCAAGCGATGACAGCATACATAAGTTCGGGACCCTAAGGTGCTCCGTACATAATGTCGTCATCAAGGCGCTCGAACGACAAGAGGAAGAAGACAACTCTTTGGCACGAGCACGCGCTCAGTATCCTACACATGTATATGATACATGTGGCTTTGCCGGCATAACGCCAACTGGCGACGACAGCATACGACATTATACGACAGCCCGGGCCCCTAAAGTTCTTTGCCTTAAAACAGCAGTACGTTCTTTTCTATTGAAGAATGTAATGACAGGAGTTTCGCCTGACGCAATATAAATTTTTGTTATGTCCCATTAAAATTGAATTGTAATGTAGGAAATCGGCAAAAGAGGCCAACACTATCTGCAATACCAGCGAAGACGAAAGTGGATCTGTAGCGATAATGACGGTTGTCTTTGCAGAACATATGTTCACATATATCATTAGAAAAGCTCTTGGAGTGTAATTTCCGGTTATAGCATTGAAACAATGTTACTAAAATAGCAGCTGCCTACCCAGAGCTGCATTCCATGCCGGCTTATTTCAGGAGCTCCGTTTCAATAAATCACGCAGCACCTGGAAGGTGACCACGAAGTCAGAAAACATTCATAAAAATAGTCTACGGCATAAGGCAGGGATATTGATGATGCAATTCCAGCCTCATAGGCTACTATAGTGGCAAAGACAAAGTTAAGATAGGTTGTAAATTGGCCCTCCGTCGAACGAATGCTGTTACACTAACTCTTCACTGAGGGATGATTCAATATTGTGTTGTGCAAATACTGGCTGCAAAAATACCCCGGTCCACACGTGATTGCCGTTGATCGGCATGTGGGAAAATCATTTTGATGAATTTAGTCAATATGGCTATACTATCAAACGAACTACACAAGCTACAATTATGCTGGCTTTTCTAATAAAAGAGGCCATTTTAAATACTCTCAGCCTATGTACGTATATATATATATATATATATATATATATATATATATATATATATATATGAAGGAGATAATTATAAACTTAATGGCTCGTTTGCTTTGTTAAACACAGTATTAATGAGAAGGAACAGACAAAGATGCCAAGGAAAGTATAGGGGAAGCTATTAGAAATAATTGTCATCTAAATGTGAAGAAAGGAAAGTGGAAACTGCCGGTGGCAAGTTATCTTTTCGTCCACTTTCCTTTCTTCACATTTAGATGACAATTATTTCTAATAGCTTCCCCTATACTTTCCTTGGCATCTTTGTCTGTTCCTTCTCATTAATACTGTGTTTAACAAAGCAAACGAGCCCTTAAGTTTATAATTATCTCCTTCATTCATAACGAGGGTCTCGTTCTGGCAGACTTGATGCCTTCAGGTGGTATTCGAGGGATTATTATTCAGCTGCCCGCTCGTAATAAGATCACGTACTACGTGACGCCTACAGGCAAAAAAGAGTATTCCTCACTCGCCGTAATGGCAACAGGCGGCGCTGACTGACGCTCCCACGTTTAAGTACACACATATACCCTATAAAGTGGACAGGGGGGATGACCGCCACCGTAGCTCAGTGGTAGAGCATCGGACGCGTTATTCGAAGGTCACAGGTTCGGTCCCCTGCCGGTGGCAAGTTATCTTTTCGTCCACTTTCCTTTCTTCACATTTAAATGACAATTATTTCTAATAGCTTCCCCTATACTTTCCTTGGCATCTTTGTCTGTTCCTTCTCATTAATACTGTGTTTAACAAAGCAAACGAGCCCTTAAGTTTACAATTCCTTCCTTCATTCATAACGAGGGTCTCGTTCTGGCAGACTTGATGCCTTCAGGTGGTATGCGAGGGATTATTAGTCAGCTGCCC
>JALIZH010023260.1:0-17487 GCA_030522465.1 Rhipicephalus appendiculatus | reverse complement strand
ACAGGCCACTCTGCCATAGAAATACATTGGATAGTGGCCTGGAAACCTTTGACCACCCCTGTACATGTGTATATCGGGCGTGGTAAACAAGCGAGGCTCCTCAGCAATAACCTACTCAGCGCGGATCGGCGCCTTTCTCCAGTCAGCCTCCGTCTGTTAGCGCCACCTGTCGCCGCCAAAAGGAAACAACCTAGGCGGCGAACACAATCTGGACGCGGCGCCGTCCGCAGAGTTCTCACCTAAAATATTCTTACACCATGGGCTAGATAGTATGGATACAGAGCGCAGTCGATTCTGGCTTCGCTCGAAAAAAATTAGGCAGATCCCACGTACCATGGGAATCGATGTCCATGCGAAGCATGCGTATGGAAAGTGGCTGTGGTCAATTTTTTTTCTTCAGCGAAACGTTACGAAATGATGCTAAACAAATGTACAAGTGTTATACGCACAGACATGTATGTTGAACAGTCGCATATGTTTTATATAACCAGCTTTTTAACGTTGAGTAACGATGCCAAGGGCAACATGGGCATTACCAACACGAGAAGCAGTAAGCTGAAATGTAGCGCTTGTGCTTGCGAGGATGGTAGCCCTGGATAGTTCTACGTAGATCAACTTCAGTGGATGGCGCTTAACCACAATTGACGCGAACCCGTCGTGACGCCTGTATCACTGGAGTACATATGTAAGGTTTATAAAATTAGATAGCGCGCAACCACTATTGGTTGCGCGCCGTGATGCGCAACCAATAGTGCGGTTGCGCAGCACGGCAACCACTATTGACGTTTGACCAACAATACGCCTGCATAGGGTATTTTTCCAAAGGAGTTCCGAGACCTGGCGTGGCTCTGTGGTAGAATACTTAGTTGCCACGTAGAATTATTGGGTTCGATTCCTACTGGGACCATAACATACATTCTTTTCATTCGTCGGGTGAACGCAGCCGATGTTGGTTTTCCTTAATGCCCTCGCATTTAATTTGCCAATGTCTGTCCTCGCCGTTCCTCAGTAGATATAAACAAACACCTGTGGCGCATACCCGCATACCGCGGCCCGTGCTGTACGGGTATGTGCCACACGTGTCTGGTAGAAAGGGTTTGACGTCGTACGCGACGGGATATTCACATTATTCATGCCATGACAAGACAGTCATTATCGTGAAACCCTCTTCTTTGCGCACACTAATTTTGGTCTACCCCAAGTTAAGGAGGTTATCATGAGAGCACCCAGACGTAGACGGCTAGATAGATACGTAGATAGAAACGCTCGAAGTATCCGCAGTACGCAAAGAAATGCTTCGCATTTAAAATGGTGGACAGTTTACAGTACTGTTTAGAAAAAGTTTATTTACACTATGTACAAAAACAAAAAACGTAATAACATTTCAGTGATCACGGGTATTACACACCGGGACAGCTATGCGCTACGCAAACATCACTATCCTGTAGTGAACATATAATTAATCTAGTATGCATGACTAAGATGTGACATGGAATACTATGTTCCCTACGAGTTCGGAAGAACGCCAGACGGAATGCTACTTATGCACGCTCAATCTCGCATTCCGTCGTGGCACACTGCCCGTCTTTCACCTTTACTGGTGCGCCGGCAGCTGGCCTTGTTTCCTGAAAACTTTCCCAGCGCTAAAACAAATAACTCCATATGTCTTTATTGCAACAAATTTTTGTCCGCGAAAAGCACGATTCCTTTAATTAGACAACCAATCACACGACCACTTTCCCGTGGTTTGCGGCTTAAAACGTGTGTTTGACATGGCTCGCGCCCCGTACACTGTACTTTGCTTTTGCACTCCGCGATTAGTACCACCGCTTTCGTAGCTAATCACGGAGGCCATGGTGGGACAATAATAGAATTGTATGAACTGCGCTGTGGTTCTGTTGAGAGAGCGGAAGTAGAGTGCCTCGAACCAGCGTTCCTTCGTACAGGATGGTGAGAGCGCTCCTATTTGAACCAATATGGCGGCGGCGTGGTCAATGTGTCTCACCATCCAGAGCGAAGAAATGCTGCCAGTGAGGGACCCTGAGAGTGACTAAGGCACCTCGATGCAGGTGCCAGTTTGCCTTCGTACAGGTTAGCGGCATCACCGTCATATTGTGTCGGAGCACATAAGGACGCGCTAAACTGGTTGCACCACACATCGTGACGGCACAACACGCGCACGTGAGTCCGCGCCCACTCGTTTGACCCAACATGACGGCGCCGAAGGAAGGAAAAACTTTAATGGACGAGGGAGCTTGCATTCTGTACGATTGTGCAGATGATAAGCGATAGCTACCGAATGGTCTGGACCCGTTGCGCCATCTACCCAGCGCACATCCTCTAAAGTGCCGTATGCCTTAGGGGAGAGTTACTGCTCGCGCGACGCGGCAGGATAGGTGGTATTCTGGGTGAACGGTCCTAGGAACCGGTTTGGTGATAAGCGCGGTGCGCAAGGCGCAAGGGAGCGAGACCAAGTCGGCAGTGTGTGCGGGTATGCGGATTCCGAGCGAATTTAGTATATACCGCCCTCTTTCAGAACCAGGCAGACGAAGGTACTGCAATTGTCTGTGTGCATCTATCAGTTCCTGTACTGTGTAGTGCATTCTCAGTTTTAGGAGCCTATCCGGGCTGTTATTCTTTGGGACATTAAGCGCTGCTTTGCTAGCCATGCGGATTAGAGCATTTATTTTATCTTTGTCCGTGCAGGATAGGGTCAAGTAAGGAGAGGCATAGAATATGCGACTAAGCACAAATGCATGTAGCACCTTGAGGTTGTCTGCTTCGTCTAAGCCTGCTCGTGAATGTGAAACCCTACTAAGAACCTGGATGTCGGAGTAAGTGGACTGCCTTAGTGCCTTCAAATAAACGTTTTTTTTCCCATGTCCTGCAAGGACAGGCCGAGAATTCGGAGGGTGGGAGTTCGCGTAATGGGAGTGTTTTGCAAGTAAATCGTGATGGGTGCAGTGGGGACACGTCACGCTCGCAGTATGAGAAGGGCCGACTTTGTGGGGGGTGCATTCAAGGCCGATGCTTGCCGCCTGTGTAGCTATAACTGTGGCTGCTTCCTGAAGAGTCGATTTGATGTCACCATCCGAGTCCTACGTGGTCCAGACCGTTATATCGTCGGCGTAAAGTGTATGTCCCAAGTGTTGAATGCGGCTGAGAACTTTCGCCAGGGGAATCGGGGTGATATTAAAAAGGAGCGGAGATAAAACCGACGCCTGAGGGGTGCCAATGTTACCAAGGGGCAAGGGCGGCGTTCGTACATCCTCGCTATTATGATGGTGGGATTTTGATCGGACCTCTCTGCACAGAACACCATGTGGCAGATTTCACACGCCATCCTCAATGGCATGGTACGCTATGCAAGAGCAGTTCTGGTGGTATAGACCTCACCAAAGCGTTCGACAGGGTTGCGCACAGTGTGATCCTGCTGGGTATCCAAGAACTGCACTTACAGCCTGGAACCTATAACTACATCCGGGCCTCCATAGTTGGGCGCACTACCGGTAGCGAGGTATCTGGGTGTCAGCACCCTGTACGAAGGAACGCTGGCGTCCAGGCACCCTACAATAGGTAGAGTGTCCCAGCGAAGGGTAGTGGATGAACGAAGCGGCTGCGCTGTATCTCGGGTGACGTTCCGACCGATGATCGTGGGAGTGGTGCTGTATTCATATTTGTCAAGATCAGCACGAACAGGACGGATCACAAGAAGAGAAGGACACAGTGCTAGCGCTGTCTAACAACTGAAGTTTCTTGAAAGCAGAAACGAATGCAACGCAAACCAACACCATGCGTGGGCAGCAAAATTTAGGTGACTTCAAAGAAATGGTTAAAGGGACCATGACATGGTCACCCAACAATTTATAGTTTTCAGCGAAAACTAGGGGAGGAGGGTCCATTATGGCCAACGAAATATAAAAAGTGGGCCATAAAAGACTATTTCAGGACAAAACAGGCCCTAGAATTCACCAGCTGTAAATCCCGCCCTCCACCAGCGACCGCCATTTTGCCATGGCATGTGGGACGTCGCGTGCAGAAAGGAGCGGAGTCTTCGTATTCTACCATAATTTCAGCCTCTGCAAATCGTTCAATTTTAGTGTCCAGCAGAACAAAGCTCAAATATCTCGATTTCACGCGCTGCTCACCCCGGAAAGATATCGTCCACCGGAATGTAGACGCTCGCACAGCCAGCTGCTTGTTACGTCACGGCTCGCGAGTGTGCCAGTGTTGCCCGACTTTCGGGCCACTCGCGTGTTTGTAAAAATATTCAATTATAAATTAAGTTCGCGACCAAATGCGCTAAAATTTCGGCAGCTTATTTGTGAATGCTCAAGGATTAATCCACATAACACAGATTATGTGGCCACGGAGAAAGAAGCGATGCATGTGGTGTAAACACCAATCTGATTTATTTATAACGATATGTGATCGACTTTAAGTACCATTCTTACTCTACCATGGTTGACCACTATGGCCATGGCCTCCCAGTGTTCTATTTTTTTGGTTTAGAAAAAAATTCACAGTTTCGCCACTAGGGCGAAATAATGAATGCGATAGCAAGAAATTACCTTGTCACACGAAGAACGACCAGCAGCTCGATACTTGCAACGCGCCGCCCCAGCACAAAGAAGGACGCTCGAAAAGAACGCATAGGTATACACAGGACAAGCGTGAACTAACAACTGTCGCAGTTGTTACGTATTTGTATTTGAGCGACGCGCTGCGAGTGTCCACAATGCAGAAGCCGACACTGTTGTTGCTGTTGCCTCTGACATGGCTCATACCCACCCAGGGGGGATTGGCCAAGGGTTGATTATATGATTATATGACTTTTCGACGCTGTTTGATACTTCTTTTTCTTTTAAACTGCGGCACGTGGAATGACCCCTCTGCGTCTCCTGCCACGCGGTGGCGTCTGACGCGTGCCCGGTGTTCTTTTGTTTCATTCTACATCATGAGTGCTACAGAAGGGAGCCACGTTTTCGTGCGCATCTGAAAGGCAGTTTTCAATTTGAAAGAAACTGTAAAAGCGTTGTGGATAGAAAACACGCTCAAGCTGTTCCGAGATTTGCGTATCGCGAGCGGCAAATGGTGCATATGAATAGCTCGCCGTTATGTCGCTGGCACGAGCATGGCGTATGGCTGTGTTGGCTAGCAGGCTGCGGAGCGAGGGGTCGCTGGTTCGAACCCCCGTTAGGTGGTCTGGAATGACGGCGTCGACAGACGGCGACGGCGAAAATCAGCCGAGAGTGTCCATATAATTGCTATCGCAATAAAATTGTTCTATCATAGACGGTTGACATCAACAGCAATTGACCATAACATTTGCTTGCTATATATGCGTGCCTAATGGATAAGAGTGTTGGTTGCCAAGGAGCTCACACACTTGCCAGTTGGGTCATCACGAAATATCCATCTTTCACTACCTTGACTGTCGCTCTGGTTGATGGCCTTGTTTGGTCGGCACTATTGCCGTGTTACAACAAATACCAGAAAGCAACTTTATTGAAATAACTTCTAGTACGCCTCAAGCACAGTTCCTTTTACAAAAAAATGTCCAGACCAGCGCGCAATAAGCAGCAGAGTCACAGCGTATGCTGGAGGAGTGGCCTTCAATACCACTGTAAATTATTTTTTGGCGCCTAGTGAAAGTACAGTTTCCATATACCCATGCGTCGTACTTCATGATCATATAGCGATAAAGGATATATACACTGCTTATCTGCATTATGATGCCTAGTGAAAATAAAGCGCCGAAGTTTCAACTGTGCTAGAATGTATAATCATATTGCAATGCGGGATCTATCCGCCTCATATCAGTATTATATCAGTATCTTCTATATTTCATTTTAATTAATTTTATAGTTGTTATACCACCACCTCCCTTAGCAACCTTCAACATTAGCAACCATAAAAAACAATATTTTTTTTTAATTTTCTTAATCTCTTTTTTTTCTTAAATGTATGTTGGACTCATTAGGTAATGTCTAACAAAAGAAACAAGCCCCTGTGAAGACAGTCCCCTTTTTTCGGTCTCTCTTGATTTATCAAGGACAGCATATCGACGTTTAATCTGATCATTGAAAAAATCCGCGTACTATTGGACATATTTTTCAAATATGATTGTGTGGGTTGTAATCTATTTGCTTTCATTTCATACTCCAGCGTGAACAGCCACACACCAAAAAAGTGCAAGGTTAGGTACTTCAGATAAAATCTTGTATGACCCTGTGGATGATAAATTCCAATACTTTAATTCAGAAAACGCGTTCTCTACTATGTGTACTGCAAGAAGCATTATTTATTCGACGGCCGTGCCTTCTAAGCTCTCATTTCCTGTTAACCTACGACATGGTAGACTTCAACGGCAAGGAAAAGCGCCGTGGCATGGAATCCTAGAAACCGAGAGCCTTTTGCAGACATGCCTGTAAAGGATCAAAAAATGTAACAGCAAGGTCACGTCTACAAGCGGGGGGATATGCAAACTGGAGTGAAAAAGACCGCGGAGAAACTGTTGAAGGTTTTGGTTTGTAAAGAGTTACAAGGAACAGCAAAGCTGGTAAATGCCAAGCCCAGGCCGCAGCAAAGGCCCGCGTCTGTTTGGACTGATGTGGCGACTTGTCAAGAGTGAAGACAACCCATTGTCTCTTGAAAGAAAAAAAACCTTAATATATATCTCTCTCTTTAGAGGGGAATAAGCTACAACAGGACATTACTCGAATCGCAGTGAGATGCGAGACTAATATGCCTCCCTTTAGCATGCGTTCGTATTCTCGCGCTTTGCGCATTGTGCAGACGCCATCCGCGTTCAAGCGCCTAAATTGACGGACACTTTCTAAATTCCAAAGTGTGTTCCTCGAACGCCTGTGCCCATTCAGACGGGGTCGGTCAGAATGCAACGCGATGCGCGCATCTCCTTCCTTGCATGATTAGACACGCTGGACACAGTGACGCTACGCAAGCAAAACGAGAGCCCTGTAATATCCAACGCGACCGGCGTCTGTTTACGCGCCCCAGCGGCCACCTGGCACCGTGACAGGGCACGGCCGGACGCACGGACGGACAGACGTGAGTATGAGACGTTAAAGGCTTTCGCCTTAAAAATTTGGTGTATATTAAGCTAGCGAAACGCCACGAGAATGTCATGAGCGTCGCATACAAGTCACGTTGCACATAACATGTCATGATTTCCATATTACCACTTGTCATTTATGCTCGACATACAGTCACGTCGCTCATTACCAAATTTGGTGTATATCAAGCTAGTGAAAGGGCCGCGAGCGTGCCATGAGTGTGGCGTGCAAGTCATGTTACACATGACGTGTCGTGATTTCCATAATACCACTTGTCATTTATGCTCGACATACAGTCACGTCACGCAATACCAAATTTGGTGTACATCAAGCTAGCGAAACGGCCCTCAGTGCGCCATGAGCGTGGCATGTAAATTATGTTGTACATGACCTGCAGGTCATGATTTTCATATTACCACCTGTCATTTATGTTGGTCGTGCAGAAACGTCTCATCGTACCAATTTTTGAATATATCAAGTTAAGAAAATTAGCAGTTGTTCCGTGTACGAATGCAACCGATGAGTGAAGCTCCTTAGAAATGGGACACACGCGGCGTACGGCGAGCGCGGCGTTTCATTAACGGACCAACCACTAGGGGGGACGACAGGGTGAAGCGATGGTATAGCGCGTTCGCCGGTTTGAGGGGAGAGGGCAGATTGTGAGAAAGAATGAGAGGGAGACTAATCTGCCTCCGTTTCGAATGCGTTCGTATTCTTGCGATTTGTGCATCGTGCAGACGCCATCCGTGTTCGAGAGCTCATAAAGCTCATTTATCCTCCCGCGTGAGGGGGGAGACGCCACAGCTGGCACCGTGCCAGGGAGCTTCAACGGCGACGGTGACGGCGGGATGCCGGCCTAAGAAGCTTCGCTCCTAAATACGGGCTCATGGAGTACTATGGCCATGGTGTCTAAATCATACTTTTCATGACAATTATTCACGATTTTCATGATATGACCAGTCATTCATGTTCGTCATACAGTCATGTTATGCCATACCAATTTTGGTATAAATCCCATTAACGATACGGCCAGGAGAGCACAAAGTCGTAGACGACTAGATAGATAGATACGCTCAAAGTCGCCGAAGTTCGCAAAGAAATGCTTCGCATTTAAAAACTGATTTCAATCACCAGGCTCTAATATTGTATTTCTAACCCTTGCCTAAAGATAGCTGGGACACCCTGCATATGCGCGCCAAATAGGTAAGAGTGTTGATGGCCGAGAGGCTCACACACTTTCGAGTTGCATCATCACGAAATATCCATCTTTCACTACCTTGACTGTCGCTCTGGTTGATGGCCTTGTTTTGTCGGCACTATTGCCGTGTTACAACAAATGCCAGAAAGCAACTTTATTGAAATAACTTCTAGTATGCCTCAAGCACAGTTCCTTTTACAAAAAATGGCCAGACCAGCGCGCAATAAGCAGCAGAGTCAAAGCGTATGCTGGAGGAGTGGCCTTCAATACCACTGTAAATTATTTTTTGGCGCCTAGTGAAAGTACAGTTTCCATATACCCATTGCGTCGTACTTCATGATCATATAGCGATAAAGGATATATACACTGCTTATCTGCATTATGATGCCTAGTGAAAATAAAGCGCCGAAGTTTCAACTGTGCTAGAATGTATAATCATATTGCAATGCGGGATCTATCCGCCTCATATCAGTATTATATCAGTATCTTCTATATTTCATTTTAATTAATTTTATAGTTGTTATACCACCACCTCCCTTAGCAACCTTCAACATCAGCAACCATAAAAAAACAATATTTTTTAAAATTTTTCTTAATCTCTTTTCTTTTCTTAAATGTATGTTGGACTCATTAGGTAATGTCTAACAAAAGAAACAAGCCCCTGTGAAGACAGTCCCCTTTTCTTTTTTTCGGTCTCTCTTGATTTATCAAGGACAGCATATCGACGTTTAATCTGATCATTGAAAAATCCGCGTACTATTGGACATATTTTTCAAATATGATTGTGTGGGTCGTGATCTATTTGCTTTCATTTCATACTCCAGCGTGAACAGCCACACACCAAAAAAGTGCAAGGTTAGGTACTTCAGAAAAAATTTTGTATGACCATGTGGATGATAAATTCCAATACTTTAATTCAGAAAACGCGTTCTCTACAATGTGTACTGCAAGAAGCGTTTTTTATTCGACGGCCGTGCCTTCTAAATTCTCACTTCCTGTAATTTAAGACACGGTAGACTGCAACGGCAAGGAAAAGCGCCGTGATGTGGAATCCTAGAAACCGAGAGCCTTTTGCAGACATGCCTGTAAAGGATTGAAAAATGAAACAGCAATGTCACGTCTACAAGCGGGGGGATGTGAAAACTGCAGTGAAAAAGACCGCGGAGAAAATGTTGAAGGTTTTCGTTTGTAAAGAGTTACAAGGACCAGCGAAAGCTGGTAAATGCCAAGCCCAGGCCGCAGCAAAGGCCCGCGTCTGTTTGGACTGATGTGGCCTCTTGTGAAGAGTGAAGGCAACCCAAGGACTCTTAAAACAATAAACCTTTATCTCTCTCTCTCTGTGTGTTTAGAGGAGAACAAGCTACAACAGAACATCACTGCCGCTATCTGGCTGTCTTAGTTTTATAAAAGCGACACATTTCTAAAATCGCATCAGACATGAGTGAATTTTCGGGCTCTTACCACGAGAATATCCATGTGTGGCGCGGAGCCGTGTCGCCAATTGGGAGACAGAAAAAGCGCCTTGTTTTTCCTCAACAATCACTATATATACAAACATGTAACACTCTGGGAGAATTTTTATCTTGTAGCGCGAGACAAATCTATGAAATTGTCTCTTCAAATACCGGAGAGCAGGGATGGGCGACCCTTTGAGGAGGAGGGCCAAGTTGCCTGAAGCTGACACAGCCGGGGCCGCTCACGAAATTGGGCGGGAAGGAGAGGAGGGAGGGTATTTGCAGGCGAAGCGTAAATGTTCGTCGAATTGACGCTAATTTGTAAAACTGGATTAAAAGTCAGGTTTATTTTGACCGAATATACCATTTCAGTTCAAAACTGCCATGTCGGCCTTCAGATAGGCAGTGGCAAGTGAAATGGGGAGGGGGTTGGACGCCATGCTGGAGGCCACATAAAACAGGCACGCGGGCCGCATGCGGCCCGGGGGGCAGCGGGTTGCCGAGCACTGCCGTAGAGTGTTACTTGCCTTCTGTAGGGGATATTCACTTGACGTCATCATGCGCCATTTAGTTGTACTATTCGCAGATTCACTGTTCTGTAGATAAGCAGATTAAGTTATGAAAGAGCGCCTTTCACTGCGCTTTATGTGCCATAAAATGGCGGCCGCAATGACGTCAGCGCATACTCTCTATATTTAGCCATTGAAAAGTTACATAAACTTATGAGGCTTTGACGAAATGATTTGGGGCTGCTGACATCCGTAGTTATCAGAATGGTCGGTATAAAATAAGTGTGGGGCTATTGAAAATACTCATCAACCATAACCGCTTTTACGAAACACATCCAGCAGTGGATGGCTGATTTTCCGATAAGCCGTTACAAAATAAATCGGCATTAGGCAAGTCTTTATCAGATAAGTTTGCATTAGCCAAGTAATTAGAACATTCAGCAACGTTGATGGCATAAGGGTAAATTTTATAGACAGAGATCAACTTACCATTCCGTCATCAAAAATTTTCGCATCGTCAGCACCCATACCGGTGGCCGTCTGAAAGAAAGTAACTTGAAGTTTCATACAGAAAGAATTTATTGTGTCAAACGTAAGGTCACTGGACCGAAATAGCTAGGTGACATATGTACCTTGAGAAACTAATTATACTGCCCTATTGCACTTTATACAGGTTTTATGAGACGGTGCCATCAAAACATGCTGGGATTAGCTGTGCACCGGGGCCACTTTATGATAATTTATAGGGCTTTACGTGCGAAAACCAAGATATGATTATGAGACAGGCCGTAGTGGAATGTTTCGGAAACATTGACCTCCGGGTTTTCATTAACACGCTCTGACACTGCACAGCACATGGCCCTTTAAAATTTCGCCGCCATTGAAATGCGACCGCCGTGGTCGCGATCGCACCCGTGACCATATGTACTTGAGCCGCATCAGCTGCAATCTTCAGCAAGCACCGTTGTTGCTTGAATAAATTCAGTTAAAAGGTGGGATTTTAAGTGAAGGCCGCATTCAGTGACCTAGGGTTAATGTTGACTGCTTTCTGTATTCTATAGCTCATCCATGGCATCATCTACGACTACATATCTTTCGCCATCATCGGGAGGCGACAGTCGTACGCATAGGTTGAAATCCGCGCCTTTAGCAACATATGGGAGCTTAACTATGACGCAGCGATATTCACAAATTTCCGTATTTTGAAAGCTGAGCGCACTGGTTATTTAACCACGTTCATCTAACAGCAATATGTAAGCTTTGATTAGGGTATCGAAAATACATATTCAAGCCATATCTGTGGGATCTGTGCGGAATGCTGTTAGTAATGTCATGACTCAATATTGTGGCAAAACACCGCAAGAAAAAGGGACCGTGAGCACGAAGGACATAATGCTCTGTCTAGCGTGTTCACTGAACCGTTTTTTGCGCTGTTCTGCCACAAGGCTGATGAATCAATTAGCCCACTTAAGAACTCTCAGGACTCATATTGATTGCCTGCTTCATGTACGTGCACTTTCTATGTAAGTTCTCAGATATTAAAAAATGAAGAAAACACATGAATACAAATATTAGTGTTGTTCTGGTGTACTTGAAAGAAGCAAGAAAATTAATGCGCATTCATTTTAGCCAAAGAGAAATAAATTACAAACATTGTTGGGTGGCCGACCAAGTCATGCTATCTAATATTGCATCGGCACGAGTCGGAGGGGAGGTGGGAGGCTCCAGCAGTGACAACAGCGAAGTAAATATTTAACGTGCAATGAGTTCTAAGTAGAATATGAACTTAGTGCTATCGGGAGCACAATGTTGACGAACTCACCTTGACTTTGGCAACTGCCTCTTGCGAGCAACTGACGTACTGAAATAAAAAAAGAAGGCAGTATCAATGACCTTTCTGAAGCGTTTGCTTCTCAGTGCTCTTTATTTCGTAACAAATCATGGAGTATTTCACAAACATATTATTTGTTATGATTTGAGGATAGTATCGGTACATACAGCGCCCTTAATTGAAAATTTTCAGGTTACAGGTCGTCTGTACAGGTCAGTATTACCCCTTTTATGTGTCCTAATAATTCTTGCGTCCAATAACATGAACATATATTTCAATCATTAGTGGGGAGCTTCTTATGTGCTGTATATTCTGTAATGCATCATCACATTAGTCCCCTATTGGCCTCGAAGGCACGACTTGTAACCATTGTTGAAATAAGTGTCGCTATTACCTAGTAAAGCTCACTGTGTGATTAGTGCAAGCGCATATATAATCGAACACAATGTTTGTTAACGTAACTAGCTTCGAAGAAAGGAATTAAATGTAAAGGAAATTTTTAATCGAAGTGTGAATTGATATACTGATGAGAAACAGCTCAAGGTGTATGAGTTTGGGCTCGACGGAGATATTTGTTAGAATGAGGTCAGTTGCATTTGATGCGAATAGCAATCTAAGTAAGATATGAATATTAAAGAATCCCTCTTACCACGCTCGATTTCTGATCATCAGGCGCAGACGACAGCTGTACTCCGCAGTTGTTTAGTGCCGGTATCATCTGGTCAATGACCTGTAAAGTAACAAAACAACAGTTTAAAACTTTAATTAGTTATCATGCTCTTTGAACAGTAGCAGCAACTATTCTGCAAGGAAGTTTTACTCAATTACAGTGCTTGCTTGTTTCTTTAATGAACGTGAGGTATAAAGCATGTGCCATCCACTAAAGCACAATTTTATCAAACAAAACAGGAAGCACTATGAAAACCAACATCTTCTCTGTGAAACACTCGCAACTGTCGCCGCTGGATACACATCGGTAAAATAGGTACAAAGATGATATTTCACGAATAAAGTGAGCAGAGGAGATCTTTAAGGGCTCGCTTTTCTTAGTGGTGTCAGTCAGCGCCGCCAGTAGCTGACTGACGGTCCCACGTTTACTGCACATACATACCCCATAAAGTCACCATGGTAGCTCAGTTGGTAGAGCATCGGACGCGTTATTCGAAGGTCGCAAGTTCGGTCCCTGCCCACGGCAAGTTATCTTTTCGTCCGCTTTTCTTTCTACCCATTTACATTATATTTACTGCTAATAACATCCCCTATACATTCCATGGCATTATTGTCAGTTAGTTCTCATTAATATTGCGTCTAACAAAGAAAACCGAGCCCTTAAAAATTTCCTATGCGTACTTCATTTATAGCGAGCGTGGTCTTGTTCTGGCAGACTTGATGCTTTCAGGTATTATGCGAGGGATTATTGGTTAGCTGCCAGCTTGTAATAAGATCACGTGCTACGTGACGCCAACAGGCAGAAAAAAATGCCCCCCGCCTCCCTGAAGGGAATCGTGAGGAAATGCGAATGCATTTCTTGCGCTGACACCGACTTCTGCCATCGCCTTGAGAGGTGCCCAGCCAGCGAACGGTCGAGAGTGAGGCGCGAGCGGACGGGAGAGTGGGGCGCAGGGAGGAGAGAGAGCGAACGGCGAGAGAAGGAGCGGCAAAGCACTGCACCTACCCTCTCCTACACTCTCTGGCACCACATGCTCCGGTTGCTAGGGGCGAGGATAAGCGCATGCGCCCGCAGCTGTTGCTATGGTAGAGGGAGTGAGAGCGGAGAGATAACACCTGCCGGCGCGCGGACACCTCCTCAACCTATCCTCCTCCTCCTCCTCCTCCTCCTCCGCGGACGCCGCCGGACAGCGCCGCCTGACATAGCCCGACTAAGAAATGCATTCGAATTTAAAAGAGTGTTCCACGATCGCCGTCACGGCTACTGGCGACGCAGACTGACGCTCCCACGTTTAATGCACATATATACCCCATAAAGTGGACGGGGGGATGGCCGCCGTGGTAGCTCAGTTGGTAGAGCATCGGACGCGTTATTCGAAGGTCGCAGGTTCGGCCCCTGCCCACGGCAAGTTATTTTTTCGTCCACCTTTATTTCTTCCCATTTACATTACATTTACTACTAATAACATTCCCTATACATTCCTTGGTATTATTGTCTGTTAGTTCTCATTATCTTCACGAATATGTGTGATTAGTGTAGTGTTGGTAACTGCTGTTCCCATCTTGTGCAATTTTTATTTTTTTCAGTATGGTACATTTCCACTCCTAAGTAACAATGAATAGTTAGTGGCGGCACATCACTTGGATAGAAAAAAATGAAGAACTACTGTTCAAGTTACTTGGGAGAACAGCCACCCCTGTACGAAGTCATTGGCTTCGGAGCCTGAGAATTAGACTGTAAGATGCAGGTGTTAGCGCCCAAAAGGATGAGGAAATCGACAGACATGCACGCCCAGATGAAGACACAAGCGCGGGCACACAGGCTAAATCTGTGCGTGTGTCCCAACGTCTATTTATAACCTTGTCATTTAGTGGGATAAAAACTATGTCATATATCAACACATCCAGAGCGCTACGTCACTAAACAGTAAGGTAACATTTTTTTTCATATAGTACAAGCAATACCAACCTGCATGGCGACTTGAGGTGTCATGGATGCCATACTCATGATGCAGACCTGAATGTCTGGCAACTTGCTGATAACTAGCTGCTTCGTCTGAGCATCGGTGATCTTCTCGTCGATAAGTGATTGCACAATCTCCAAGAGGCCTCCTTGTGCTACATCATCCACGCGGAGAGCGAATATGTAAGACATGTCTTTCGTCACAAAGTTGCAGGCAGATAACACAACTGTGCCATGTAGCTCAGCAAAAAAAATAATAATAATTAAAATATGGCAGTAACCAAATAAAACCATGACAACGTTGCTAATTTCAAATTACACCGCGAATGAGGAACGGGTAATTGGTTTGTATTTCATGTAATTACGGATTTAGTGGCCTCCTTCAAGAGACAGCATACAAGGTCATCTCGTCTCGGCTCAGGTACGGAGCAATTCAGTATATTTTGTTTATGAATTAGCAGAAGCTGCGTGATATACATAATATAAGCACGTAAAACCATCATTCCAAAAATATTGTCGAGGTAATTGTGCCACAAGAGAAAGAATTATTTCATAAATGGGGACTTCATAACTGTACCAGCTGTAGGCCTTTTCGTATTGTTATAAAGGGCTAATTTAGAGGAGCAAGGACGTTGTTTCCTTCAGGCATGGTTGAGGGTTTCACCGTGACGCAAAGGCTGGCTAGCGATTGAGAAGGCGATGCAAACGGCGCCCGATCACGCTATCACGTTCTACTCTTCAGGCGAAGGTCATGAGCCCTCCCACTTTTTATGAAGTTGTATTTACGAAACAGATGTGCACAATATTATAAGTCAACTAAATGAAGAAAAGGCCACCTAAAGATTAATTCTTAGCGTTGCACACTGAATTCGCGCCTCACAATTAGCAATTGTTGCAAATGAAATTCAGTATTTCCTTTAGCTTTACTCACGACTGTAAATTAAGCATGTGCTAAATATACAGCACAATACATCTCTACGTAATCCCATAGCTAGACAACCAATGCTCAAAACAATCGTTTTGTAAATGTGGCACTCTTGTAAACGGAGTGATTTCTGCTGAGCTAATTGTTGTTAGCGACTATCAATTAGTAGTTTTCTCGAAGTTCCTGCAGCTGGTTCCTATATATTTTCATCTGGTTTAAACTGTAGGCCAGTTCACTTCACCAAAAAAAACATGCAACATGAAGGAAGGACAGTGCACTTTATATTTATTTAACTAATCTATGGTTGCGAGCACACTGACTATAAAATGCAGAATGATAATCTTGTCCTGCTTTACTTTCAGTTACTGGCTGGGATATTGTGGGAAGGCTGTGACATTACAGGGTACGTGGTTTCATGTGCACATACCACTGGCCATTAGAGAAATACTCTAAAAACAGTTACACCCTACTGAGTGTCTTACAGTCATACAATGATCGCCGTTTGGCTTGCATGAACATGTTTCTTCTTACTTGTTTTTGTTTTGTTTTGTTTTTGTCAGAAATAGAAGCTGCCTATTTTCATAAGAAGAGTACTATGTCACGTCCCTTGCGAGCTCACGTTTCGTGACGTGGAAGTACTGGCCGCACTGAGACAACGCAAGCAAAAGTATATAGACCCAACATATAAACTACGGTTATTGCGGTTGGGCAAAAATACGCGTAAGGGCGTAAGTACATTTAAAAAAAGCGTTTCCTATCCCAAAAACAGAGCCCTCACTGATTTCCTATCAATCATCTTACGTCACGCCGATAGCGTGCACGCCATTCGCGATCGAAAGTTATCGTGACCAACAAGTACAGCGCAAGGAAAGGCACGCGAGATGACGATTATTCATGTACAGCTGAAAGACGGCCAAAATACACATTTTCTATTCAGATGGTAGTGAAAGCTATGAAGTCTAGTTACCTTGTACGTATCCTATGCTGGCCGCAAACAGCAAAACGGACGTGACTAGAAGCCTGAAATCCATGGTCGATCCCCGTACGAAGTAAGGATGAATCCAAAAACGGTCGGCGGGGACCAAGCACGGCCGTTTTTAAACGGGTCTCCCGATGTTCCACTTCACTGGAACCGAGCGTGCTGAAGAGTAGCTAGAAGTACAAGGCAAAAGGACAGTTGTCCACCACGCGTCATTTGGGATGCGCATTGGATTAGACGATAAGAACAAAGGCGGGACTGGAGACGCTTGGAAACACTGGCCTTCAGACTTGGCCCGACAAAAGTGGCATGATGTTTGGCTCGTATAAACACGTGTGGAACAACCCTGCGAATTATTCAAAAGGGCCTTCATCAGGAAAAAGATGTATGACAGCCGGTCACGCTCCCGCGACCTAGCGTTGACGGGGCGAACTATTTCCTCGACGCGAATGCTGCTTCGATGCCCATGTTTTTGTACGTGTACTCGTGTTTGGAGCGATTAGATGATCACTCTCTCGTCTGAGTTGATGACATCATTCGAAAGCTTATTTCTCCCTGATCAAATTGTTTTCTTTTAGAATATTTAATAACGACAGTAAATTTCTAAAAAAAAACTATGGTTGATCCCTGCGTCATAGGAATCGCTATAACACGCAATTGAAACGTGTCTTTACAGAAGCAGTCCAATGCTAACTGTACACTGATATATGACAGCTTGCACAATGTCTTTTAGTGTTTAACGTGGCTGCCCCCAATGTTGACGCTTAGTGATACATCTCCATCCTGATGACTAACGTCCACGTATATTGGAAAGGTAATTGGGTGTCTCTGGCTACGTAATAGTTATTGGCTCTTTACCTAGCCAAATGGCGTAAATAGGTCG
>JALIZH010023259.1:0-18596 GCA_030522465.1 Rhipicephalus appendiculatus | reverse complement strand
TAACACTCCCACGTTTGCATGCACATAAATGCCGATAGACGTCAGACTCTGGAGTTTTGCAGACACGTAGCGCCACCTGTCGGAGCAGTTTTGGGTAGTGCAGAGTACGGCCCTCTTGCACAGTTTGCTGTGCAACCGGGTGCAACTAGCGAGTTAGAAACAACAATTAACCTAAATATTTTGTGTGTTGGCGCATTGAACACTCAGAAAAAGAGCTACGAATTTATCTCCGCTAGTCGGACGCGCAACCGAACCGCCATGAAGTGCGTGCCAGAACGACGGCGGGAACAAGAGCAGACGCAACAGCTCCGCGCTATACGAAGAAAGGCTTCAGTCGAAGCTACTGATGCGTTGTGAATTGCCACGGACGTAAAGGACTTGTTTTACCGATTTCTGTAGCTGTTGCACGAAGCAGAACGGCGAGAGCTCTGGATACGCGCCGTTGCGAACTTGTTGGGTAAGCGAATTACTCGCGTTCTCCACAGCCGGTCGCATGAGAAAGTGTGATAATGTGGGTCTCATGTTAGTATTTTGAGTATAGCCTTGACGTAGAACCGTGGCAACCTTGACTATGAAGCTCAGCAGAGCCTCAGACCATGGTGCATGCCGTGCAGCAGTTAAACGCAGACTCGTGAAGCGCGCGATAAGCATCGCGCACTCCGCGACCACCCATAATATGAACTGGTCGTCATCACACAGCATCGCGCACGTACGCATTGAAGGTTCAAAGTTCCGGCTAGCGAATGCTAACACGTGCGTCATACAAGTAAATCGCAAAATTTTGGTCGTGACCACCGTCAGGTTTTTCTCACCCGTGGTCTCCGCGATTGCCGGAGCTATCTCGGAGGCCACGGTTTTGCCTTTCGTTGTACACCGAGAAAGTGGACACCCACGTATCCCCATTTGCAGTATACACAAACGGAAGACAACCGTCAACAGTACATTTGAGGATGCGTAATAAAACAGTTCAACACACAGGAAGCGAGAGATAGATGGAGAATGCAACTGCAAAGGCGAAAGTCGCCGAGACCATTCATGCCTGATAAAGCGAGCTTTGTACCACTGATCGTAAGAAACATTGCGCGTGTACGTACTTCATCGTTTTGACATTATGTATATGTCCAAATTTAACGCTTTTAGGCCTTGCAGAACGCACGTCGGAGCGCCTCGAACTCGATGTCATGCGATGCTCGCTCGCGCTTTCGAGTTGCAGCACGCCGAAATAGCTGAAACATCTTTTGCATTGTAGCCGCAGTTCACTTTGATGAGCTTCCTACTTTTCTGAAGCGAGGGTGGATTGACGGCAGAACCTATTCCAGGTCTTTGATTTTCAGGAAACAGCGCTCAACCCGAGCGAAAGACGGGGGGCTCTATAGTGGCCTACGCACATTCGCTTGCGGACGGCTCTCTTTGCACTACCCAGTTATGGCCAGGGCGGCGATGAGAGCGCTGGTGGCGGCGTTTTTCGCAGCGCCGCCTGGGCAGAGTCTGACGTCTATACAGTGGACGACAGGACGACCGCCACCGTGCCTTAATTGTTAGAGCATCGGGTGCGTTATTCGAAGGTTGCAGGATCGGTCACTGCCGGCGGCAAGTTGTTTTTGCGTAACCGTTACTTTCTTGACATTTATATCATAATTACTGCGATACAGTTAAAACAGTTCAAATAACGCTCCCCATACTTTCCTTGGCTTCATATTCTCTTGGTTTTAATTAAGGTTGTGTCAAACGAAGAAACGAGCCCTTAAAATTTCCTTCATTCCTGCAGGTGGTGTTTCACGTCTTTACAGTTACTCCTGGAATTCACAGTCGTATTATCGGCTTCGCCTCGTTTAAATTGGAATTTGGGGTGTACTTAACGTGTTCGTAAAATAACAGCGTAAAAAGCGATGGACGAACACACAGAGTCAAATGAGCGCTGAATTCCAACTTGTTTATTTCGGAATTAAGAAACACAGAATTTATAGCACTGACACATCACAAGAAAGAGATAAACACAACGTGCGCAGAAACTCCTTTTCTTTATGAAGAAGAGCAATCGAAGGAGTGTTAAGGCGCTGATCACAAAGCTTATCAATCAAGTCCGCTCCTACAATTTCACCCGTGATTTGTTCCCGGTGTTTAGAGACGACGCTCGACTTGTCATACAACGGAACGCACCCACAGCGAGAACAGTGATGAGCTAGGTTACCAAGCTTAAATTTTTCTACATTCTACTTGTGCTCAGATAATCTAGAATCAAGGCACCTACCCGTCTGGCGTATGTACAATATTCCGCACGATAAGGGTACACAATACACAACGTTCACTGTGCCCTGCAAAAATATAATCTTGTGGTTAACAGTACATGCTGCAACTTTTTTGCGGTTTGAATCGGTGATCCTGAATATCTTAGACAACTCATCAAGTGCAGAAAGTGCAACACGAACATTAGCTCGAAGAGCCATTTTTTAGATTATGGGAAATAGTATGCAAATACTGAACTGCAGTTTCTCGCTTTTTCGCAAGCACACTGCAAGTCGATTGGTGGGACCTGTGCTTATTTCTGAGTAACCCCTCAACCATTGAGGTTAACAAAAACTTGGGAAACCCCGTGTCTGTCAAACGTAGAGCCTGCCTGTTAAGGCTCTCAGTCGTTGCACGAGGACATAGTTTTTTAAGCTCATTAGTGGAGCATAACTTAGCTGTGCTTCGCTTAACAAGTTTTGGATGCGCGGAGTCATACTGAAGCAAAGGTTTGTTGGCGCGTGGTTCATATATCCAGCATGTGTGTTCGTCCGTAAATGATAGTTTCAGGTCTAGAAATGTGATAGTCTTCTCTGCTACCGTTTCATGCGTGATCACCAATGGATTCAAAATCTCCTGAAAAATAGTCAGAACCTCTGCTACGTCGGCCTTCCGGTAAGCGCTGACGTCAAATAAAACGAAATAATCGTCTGCAAATCTAAAAGCTTTAAATGTGTTCGCGCTTTTTACGCGCAAGGAAATCCGTTTGTCTAGTGAAGCTAACACTATATCGCTAAGTATGGGTGCACTGCAGGAACCAATGCACACTCCCTGCTAGTGAATATAAAGGCAGTCTTCCCAACTTACGTACGTCGCGTGCCGGTAAAAAGTGATTAACTGTAAAAAAAATTGCTAACAGGAAGCCCAGTGGTGTTCTTAAAATTAACGGCACTAGCCTGGCCAATGCTATCTTCAACACACTTCAAAATTAGATCTTGCGGCAAGGAATAGTAGAAATCTTTCACATCTACTGAAATAGCAGGGAACTTGGTTTTATCGTGTCTGCTTAGGCACTCAACAAGCGCTTCTGAGAGAGAGAGAGAGAATAAGGATAAAAGAAAGGCAGGGAGGTTAACCATGGCTGAGCCCGGTAGGCTACCCTGCACTGGGGAAGGGGTTAAGGGGAATAAAAGTTAGAGAAAGGAGAAGAGGAACTTGGCACGTCGACGGCAGTTCTGCGCTTAACATCACAGACGGTGAGTCCGCGGGGCACGGAGCCACTGACCACATATGGGAGGAATGGGAGACCCTGCTGCGCTCGACGGACCCGGCCAAGCAGAAGATCGCCACTGACCGGGCCACCCACGTCATGGAACTGCACGAGCTAATGAACGCATAGCGCAGTGGGGTCGTGCGGGGACCCTGGGACGTACGTGCCCGAATCCCTTGGTCGAATGAAGTTTTACCTCCTCCTCCGTCCCGTGGCTTAAATCAAAGCAGCGCATTCGTAGCTTTACGCGACTTGTATGCGCAGTCAGATTTTGCTTTTTCGCACTGAGAACACCAGTAAATGGCCTAAGTTACAACCCTCAATTGACTTTGCTAGTTTCTCAAGTGAAAACCTAGTGAAAAGCTTTTTTGCTACAAGTTTTGACTTCGCAGTAGACGTACTCTGCACTTACGCCTTAGCGGCTTCCGTGGAAACATTTTTCGCAGCTCAGTCAAGCAATGTTGCCACACGAATTCGGCAGTCTGATCCGCGAGGGTATAGTGATGGCGAATTTGGCGCTGAGCTTCAACAACACCAAAAAGACCATGAAGCTGCATGGAAAGGTAGTTCCGATGTAGCCGTGCTTGTCGTTGCCATTCTGAGCACATGATCTTGAGCACTCTGGTGGCATGACCCACCAAAGGCACAAGATCTGCAAACAGCGTGGCCTGATCGTCACTCGGGAAATTTTAAATGCGAATGCATTTCTTAGTCGGGCTATGTCAGGCGGCGTTGTCCGGCGTTGTCCGGCGTCGTCCGGCGTTGTCCGCGGGGAGGAGGATAGGTTGAGGAGGTGTCCGCGCGCCGGCTGGTGTTATCTCTCCGCTCTCACTCTCTCTCCCATAGCAAAAGCTGCGGGCGCGCGCGCTTATCCTCGCCCCTAGCAAAGTGGAGAGGAGGAACGCGCTCTGGCGCGTGAGGGCGCTCGCATCGCGGGAGCTCAGCGAAGCTACCGCGATAAAAAATAAATAAATAAATAATAATAAAAAAAACAGGCGCTGCGCCGTGCTCCCGACCGGGCTGCAGAAATTAGGCGCCTTTTCCTTCTTCGAACCACAACCACCATATATAAATGGAGTGAAGCGCGCGCGAAATGCATTCGCATTTCCTCACGATTCCCCTTCGGGGAGGTGTGGGCATTTTTTTTCTGTTTGATGTGATACGAGAGCATGCGGGAACCACACGCAGCCACCCCAATGAGCGATAATATTCGAGAAGAGTCACGAGGAACATAGCTGCAAGAGCCCGCCAAACTAGAGATCAACTTCACAATGTTCACATGTTTGTATAGGGCACAGGGTAGGCCCTATACCTGCCACGTATTTTAGAGCTTCTTTAGGACGCATTTTCTCAGGAACTGCTATTTGTAAAGTGTTCGGGTTTGTTTCATATTATTCCTCGGTGTCTCTTCCTGCAATTTAACTAGAATTACGGTTGTATGGTCATGACATTTTTGCCATTTTTTTAGCAAAGCAGGTAGATTTCGTCACTATTTTTTTACAAAAACGTCAAAAAAATGAAAACTATTTCGCATACGTGCACTGTTCTAGTTCAGTAGCTCGTATTGATGTTTGGTTTATTGTGGTTCAGTATGATTCTGCTTTTTCAAGTTGTTTGATAATGGGGCAAATGTAACAAAAAAAATGATTTGGAGATCGATATTCTGAGTTAAAGATAAAAAACAAGTTCATTTCATGTTTTGTTCAAAATGAAGATGTACTGAACAACTTAATTGATAGCAACGTGTCATATAGTCATCACACGAATCAGCTTTTCGCTTCTTTTCTTGTTTTATTGATTTCCTGGCTTGTTTTGTCATATCTTCTGTGTCTCTATTGGTCAAATACTCTCGATGGCGGTCAATCTCGCCCAAACATATCGCACTGTTGCGCCTCGGTGACATGCCAAACGGCGTAGACTAAGTTTAGTCGGGCCATGCATGCCTTTTTGAACGTTAGAAAGGGTTCAAAGGTGGTATTTCTGAAGGCTTCCATTCCAAAGAACACGATCCATTGTGTTCTCTACGAGTGCCACTGTTCATCCTCATTCTCTGCAGACACAGTTACTCGTAACCAGGGTTTGTAGAAGACCCACATAAATCAAAGCGTATCCATTGTCACTACACGTAACATGTTGTATTTCTGGCGACGCGGAATGAGAACAAAGCTTACTAGCTGAAGTGCTCGCATGAGAAGTCCCGGTCTCGTTTCTGTTAGTAGCTGAAGCGTGTCGATTTACAATTTCACTGCGCTTTCCAAACAGTGTCGTAGGTTTGTCAACACGAGAATATCTTTTGCTGAAGCAACAAAATCAACAAATGTGCAACTACACTCAAAATAAACACACAGAACCCCGTCCTCATGCGGGTCTCACACACACAAGGCAAGTGGGCTCGCTAAATGGCTTACGCGTTAAGAAAACTGCACTATGTGTCTTTAAGTAGCCAGAATACTTTTTTATGAACCTGCTAAGCTCCCAGAAACTACCAGTATCAATTTTTCAAAAGTTTACTTGAGGCAGAAAGCTCGGGTTGTGCGCGGTCTGAGAAAAAAGAACTTGGCTGCTCGTAAGTTAGTCTCGATAACGTGGCGTTTATGGTTCAATCAAAACGCGCAACAATGTGTGGGGCACTGGATATTGTTCAGGAAGCCCTCATCATTCCAAACAATCAAAACCCAAATTTCGATTTTTTAAAAAAAATATTACCCCACCATGTGTCCTTAAGGGCTACTTCCCGAACTACGTGTCCGTTGGCGAGCGGCTGTCGACACATGACTCGAGCCAGTTGACCGTCACCCTCAATGGCGCAGGACAAGGAGAGACAACCCATTCTGTTAGGGGGGGGGGAGTAACCTTAGCATACACTTGAACATTTTTGCCCTTTTTTTTCTTCCCCCTTTTTTTAGACTAGAGCGAAGAAAAGAAGTAAAGGCTTTTCTTTATTTACAAATAATGCTTTCTTGGTTTCGAGACACAGCAGGAGGGGGGTACAGATTTTAAGGCGAGCAACAAAAAAACGTTAAGAATATACAAAACAAATTAAAATGTGATTAGGTTACATAAGTACTCAACGAACTCTTCATCAGGAATGGGTACGGCACAAGCAGGGGCGTAGCCAGAAATTTTTTTCTGGGGGGGGGGGGGGGGGGGGGGCACCGTTTTGATTTCGGGAGGGGCACCTCCTTGAAATGGTCATTTTTCGCTCTGTATGCCATGGCGAAAAAAAATTCCGGGGGAGGGGGGGGGGGGTACGTGCCCGGTGTGCCACCCCCTGGCTACGCCACTGGGCACAAGCAACAAAGAACAAACGCTAAGATTATACAAAATGGAGTGAAATGCGGTATGGGTAGGTAGTTGCTCAATGAACACGAAGCGAACCATTCACGTTTTCACCAGTGATGTTCCGTCCTGGACAGAAGAATTCCCTTTCCGAGGCCCGAAAATTCCCCATTTCCGGAATATTTCCCCGCATACATCGCCAAAAATCCCCGCATATATCCCTGCACAAAAAAGCTTATATATATATATATATATATATATATATATATATATATATATATATATATATATATATATATATATATTTCGACGTGTTTCAGGCTCTTCCCATCGCTTTCTCTTCTTTCCTGCCCAACTCAAAGCATCGCCTCAGAGATCGGCTTTTAATACTACGAAGGAGCTACCTTAGAGCTCGCTTTAAGCGGTATGCGATGCGGAAGGAATGCTGTACGTGCTCATGCACACGGCCACTGCATAAGAAGAAAAGTTTATTATTGTTTTTTTTTTGTTACTGAGTGACGTGGCGTACATTAATGTGCCTATCAGACGCTCTGTATCTATATGCACCACATTTTGTACAAAAAAGCACGTCAACTTTTCAATAATGGTGACTAAATATTGTGAAATAAAACAAGCTTTTCTTTATTGACTTGATTAGGAACGGTTCTGCAAACTACCGTAAAGAAAAAAAAATAAATAAATGTGAAGTGACTAGAATATATATTGACTGGGTCTTTAAAACCCAGTCAATATATATTGACTGGGTTTTTAAAGACTATGGTCTTTAAAAACGAACCTTAGAGGCTGTGGTTTGGCGCGCTACATGCGCCAGAAACGATTGCGACATGCGAAAGCCTCATGTCCACAGTCTTTTGATCGTTATAAACAAAAAATTTCGCCGCCCCTCAAAATTCCCTGCAATATCGCGCAGATTCCCTTTTTCCCTTTCGTCCAAAATGACTGTCGAAAATTCCCTGAAAAAGGGAAAATTCCCTGCACGGGACATCACTGGTTTTCACAAGTTTCCACGGCGAGGAAAAAAACACATTTTTAAACGGTCAATGTGTATCCTGAAAGAAATAATGACTATTCTGTGGGTTTGTCTAGTCGCACGTGCGCTACAGAATACAAATGAGGAGGGTGCCTGAATACCGGGCGACGTGTGAACGATCTTCTGCAGCAAAATTACCCGTTCACGTGTGCGTCTATGCTTCACAGTCTGCAATCATAAGTTGCCAGCATTTTATGAAGGTGAAAACCTTTGATCATTGCGACCGTAAATGAATCTGATTGCTTTATAGCAGCGGTGCTGTTTCAGCCTAGCACTGGTCCGTGGCGGGTGAACAGAAGTGATCATTGTAATGAAACGATACGCTTGCTTACTTGCTTGACCCTGGAATCTTCGCTCTGAGCCATTAAGGGTGACTGGCCATAAAACCGGCGGTTGATAGCAGGGGAAAATTTTAAATTCCGACGAATGATGAGGAATTATTCGGTCGTCTTTGGTACAAAGCAATAGTGAAGAATGATTAGCCTATATAGCAATAAAGATAAAAATAATGCAATAATATAGAGAACCATCAATTAGTGCGAGGAATTCCGAAGTATGAAATTTTGATTGTTAATAAATTAACAAGAAATTCGTTTTATGTCACCTATAAATTTGCATATGACTAAACAGACGTTCCTGTTGCCGTGGCCTAGCGAAGAGGTCTCAAGGGAAAGAATATTTTGAGAATTCAGAGTAATTTTTAAGTTTCCGAATAGAAATTCGAAATGTTTTTTTTTTTTTCCTGTGGCTAGGGAAACAACGGCAAGTAAGTAAAAAATATCAGGGTTTTCAGACTCTTGACAGTAACAGCATACAGGAGGTGGCACCAGACCACAATTTTTTTCAAATAAAAATTAAGTGGATGTTTACGGCATCAAGATTTTGTAACAGACACTTCTAGTTTGCGAGTGGAACACCATTTATTATCTCAAGCAAAAGAAAGATGACCATACTCTTTAAGTAGTTTTGTCCGGCGCGGAGTGTAATAAATCTGATAGGCGAGAGAACGAGTACAGAGAGCAAGAAAGAAACTACAAAGGAAAGGGAGAGACACAGAAAAATTCCTGAGGAAAACATTTCTCAGCGAGGCTGAATTCGAACCTAAGTGTCCACGATCCGAAGGCGAGTGCTCTAACCATGTAGGAAGGAAAACTAAGGAGAGGCCCTGACGTCACATTCGTGGAGCCTCCACATCGAAAACATCGGCATCACCTCCTAGCGGGGGAGCAGCTCAACCAGCACCTATTTCGGTTGCGTCATTTGCAAGCACACGCGCGCATCGAGCCAGTAGCAAAACTTTTGCTGTTTTTTTTCCTCGTCACAGTGCAAGTGGCGCACGCGATGCAAGCCCGTTACGCTCTGTCTCTCTCTCTCTCTCTCTCTCTGTGTGTGTGTGTGTGTGTGTTTCTTCTTTTTTATGAAAGCTACGCAATGCTCAGCCATTGCGTCTACCCGGCACAAATCACTTTCAGTGCAGAAAGTACCGGGTGTCGCGTTTTATGTGTACGTACGTCCGCTTCATTGCTCATCAATGTCGCTTGGTATCTGCATGCAAAGCTCTCTGACGTGCACTATGTTGGATCTTACTCGTTTTGTCAGCTCGTGAACTTTTGTTTTTTTTTTTGACGTATGACGTTACGTACATATATTGCGCCGAAGGTGTCGCATCGTATTTTTCTTGGCTGTGTAGTTCGCACGGTACGGCAATAAACTTTTGTTGTTGTTATCGGATTACAAGAAATAAACTGCGATAAACGCCAAATTCTCACCAAAGAATAAACGCTGAAAACACGCAGCCCAACTCATGATATGAATTATAGGGCCGTACAAACAATCACATGTACTCAAACAACCCAAGACAAGAAAAAAAATTTGAGTGCATGACAAGAAGGCATAAAATTCAACTCGTGCATTCATAAAAAACTCATTCATGAAAAAAAAAATATTTTTGACGTTACCGCTGAGAACGACAGAAGTTCCGTTTCGCCGGGCTTTGCTTCGCTAAAGCCGCTTGCTCCGTTGCGCCGTAGCGCCGGCTGTCGGGCAGTAAGGCAAGTAAAGGGCTGGCATAGATACGCTAGGTGGCCGTTCTCGTAGGCGCGGGGTTTGAATTGCGCTAGCGGTACGTGGGCCAATAAAACGGTATTTCCTTTCAAACTAAGCATTTCCTTGGAGCGGAACAAGCCATATGACGTCTCTGAATGCTATTTCAACAATCCACATTGGTCTATTGTTTGCCTTTAGGGTCCCTTGAACTAGCGTCGTGTAGAATTTGGAGACTCTCGATAAGGTGCGAAATAGTCACCATGGAATGATAAGATCTCATAAGCATAATGGCATAAGCTTGAGGAAGGAATAAACTGGTACGAAAGAAGCCTATAACGGAGTCAGCGCTAGGAGGCGGAGAGGCTCTAGGTGTTTCGGATCGCACTGCGGAACATATATTTGGCTTTAAATCTGGAAGCCAACCTATCGTTCAAACAATGAACATAATCTTACAGATTTCGTTACGCTGTGCAAGAGAAGTCGTAAGTATGATCGGTAGGCAGAGCACTGTCAAGCTCTCCCAGGAGATGAAAGATCTGTACAAGAAACGCTAAAGTTTGAAGGCGACAGCAGTGAGTACTGGCAGAGTGTTATGCCGGTGTCACACGCTCAGTGTAGATCGGGATCGGGGCTGTTCCGGATCGAATTTCACGATCGCGATTGGATCCTTTACGCACGCTGCAGAAGGGAGCCAATCACAGCTTAGAAATTTGATCCTGATCGGGCTCGATCGCAGTCAGCAGTCACCGTGTGACACAGGTTTTAAGGTTAAGCAAAAGCTGCAAGGCGTAACGTAAGACATAAGAAAGCGTAATATGGTGAGTATTGAACATGCTCTCGATCAGGGGTCGGCAACCTGCGGCCCTCGGGCCACATGCGGCCCACGGAGCAGTATTATGCGGCCCTCGGCACGACGTCAATCCCCCCACCCTTTCCCTTGCCACTTTCTATCTGAAAGGCGACAACATAGTACTGACCTAAATGGGATTTTCGTTTGTAACCGATATTTGATATCAACTTTGTGACATGCGTGCTGAAAATAAACATGATTTCCAATCCAGCTTTGCATATTAATGTGAATTCCCCGAACATTTACGCTTTGTCTGGAAAGCTGCTCGCCCCCCTCCTCCCGACTCGCCATCCGAACCTCCGCTGTGTCGGCTCCATGCGACTTGGCCCTCCGCCTCAAAAGGTTGCTGACCCCTGCTCTAGACAATGGAGGAAGCCTAAAAGCGGTGAAGAAAAAAATTACACCAGCTCCCTCTAAAGGGAACCATGTGTAGATGCGAAGCAGCGGGCGCTAACGCTTACACTAGCGTTAGCGCCCGCTGGCGCTCATCGCGGCGCTCATCGCTCATCGCACGCTGGCGCTCATCGCGGTGTTGCGCAGGACAGAAACCTGGGGAGGCGCAAAGCACGCAGTGATGGAGCGGTGTTTCCTACTGGAACATGCCAATCGCTGCTAATGGGCAATGAGAGACAGAAGACTCCGATTAGACACAGATACCCGCAGTCCGCTTTTAGTTAACGCGCACGCTGCGAATTTTTATTGTTCAACAAGGCGCAGGAGAAATCTCCCACCGGCACTACCTTGCAGGTCAAGATCCAGTGCCCATATATACGGGGCGGCCAGTCAACGGTTGTGCAGCGCGAGCAGTCGGTTTTTTCAACCAACTCGCTAGCGGACGCTGCCTGCGTCGGCGTCGTGAGGCGAGAGAGGGGGGGGAGCGTAGGAGAGGAGAGAAAGGGGGGACGCGCATGCACAGTGGGGGTGTGGTCGCCGCGGGGAGGGATGCCTAGAGGAGACAGGGGGGAGAAGATGTTTTCTATTTTTATTTTTTAAATGGTTTGCGCATGCGCAGTAAGGGTGATCAGGACGTACACCACCACCACCACCACGGGATTGAACTTCGCCTTAAGCTGCTTCGCATCTAAAAGCTAGGCACACGCCAGAACCAGCTGTCTGCACTAGGAGACAAAAAAGGTTATCGCACTACCAATGCAGATAAGATAGTTAAGGCAGTCGCGGAGTTGTGCAGATATCTGTACAGTATCCAGAACAAACAAGATGACAATAGAGGAATTAATAGTCCACAGCATTAGGCATCCCACCTGTAAAGACCGAAGAAATAAAGAATGCTTTGGAAGGAATGTGAGGTTGAAAGCCTCTTACCTAATCCGGGTGAGGATTGGGTAACAGCAGGTCCATTGAAAGACGTTGGACAGATTGTTATAGAAAAACTGGCCACCCTATATACACAATGCCCGCTTACTGTGGGCGTACCTTGGAAGAACGCTAACATCATCCTAGTCCATAAAGAAGGGAACGTCCAGGACTTCAAAAATTACCGGTTGATCATCTTACGGTCCGCCGCCTTCAACGTATTTACAATAGTAATCACTGATTTAATTGATACCACCTTAGAAGAGAAGGGACCAAAGAGCTAAGAAGCTTTTAGTAAAGGTTACTTGACAATAGTTCATACTCACACTGCCACTAAGGTAAAGATAAATGCGCGGATTATATTCGAACCTCATATATTGAGTTGGTACATTACGACAAGGCATTTGATTCAGTAGAAACCTTAGCAGTCATAAAGGCATTATGGAATCAGGGTCTAGACGAATCATGTATAATAATACTGGCAGATATCTAAGTGGCTCCAGTGCCACCGTATAATTATCCTTGAAGAATTCAAATAACCGTAAAAAACGAAGGGTGTTCAGATGGGCGATACATGTGCGGTGCTATTCACCGCGTGTTCAAGGCATGTTTTCACAGTCCTGAATCGGGCATAGTTGGGGATGAGAGTTATGAACGATTACTTAAGTAACCGGCGATTCGCTAATGACAGTGCCTTGTTGAGTTACCGAAAGGGGCGAATTGCTTAGCACAACTACTAAACTGGAAAGGCGAAGCAGAACGATTGCTCTCAAAACCAATTTGCAGGAAGCTTAAGTAATTTTCGATAGCTTCGAAAGAGAACATCGTTAAACGTATTCGTTTACTACTTGTAAACGAATACGTGTACTCAGCTTGGGCTGGAAGGAAGTGCAGGTCAGAGACGTGACACTGACGTAAGTAGAATAATAAGAATAGGGCGGAGTGTATTTGGCCGGAATTTTCAGATCATGAATGGGGGGTTTACCGAAATCGCTCTAGAAAAAAAGTGCATCATGGCGGCATTTACCGATATTTACCTAGGGGGTAACAACCAGGAGTCTTCCGAAAACGGTTCAATTTAATTTTAAAATGACGTAGAGAGCCTTGGAAAAGAAAATGCTAGGAGAAAAAATGGAGCAGAGTAGGTCATGGAAAAAATGCGTGTTAATGGTATCTTAGCTAAAATCAAGAAGGTGCAAATCTCATGGTTAGGGCATTTAGTTAGGAGCCAAACTAATTCCTGGTCTTTAAATGGACACTGACACAAAAAGGTGTTTGGCGTTTTGTTGCTGATGCATTTTGTTGCTGTGGACCTGTTAGTCATAACACGGCACATCGCTTGCTGCAGGAAGCCACAGATTCTTACTTACAGCGTGTTTACTGCTGACTAGTCTCCGTATAGGTTTGGGGGAGCTCCGACAACGATAAGCCGATGGGTGCAACTGACACCACCTAGGGCAAACAACGGGGCAAACAACCTCGACCGTGTGAGCACGCAGAACTTTGACGCACTTTCACGCTGCCTGCATTGCCTCCTCATGTTCTTTCGCTTGCCGCATGTGCTGCCCAATGACGTCACCATCACTGTCGTCAGTGTTACCATCGTCGCGACGACATCCTTGAGGTTTCCACACTTTCCACACGTTTATATATACATATATATATATATATATATATATATATATATATATATATATATATATATATATGTGTGTGTGTGTGTGTGTGTGTGTGTGAGAGAGAAATATGGGAAGGTAGGCTACGTAAGAGCCGGCTATTCCAACATCATGGTAGCAATATAGAAGATACATACAAAGATAACAAAATAAAAACAATAAAAGAAGAAAAATAATCAGAAGCACTATGTACATATATACAATATAGGGCGTATAACGCATGACAGTGCATGGGGATAGTCCAGTTCATACAGCATGTTAAGATCGCGGATATAGTCCGTACAGATAATTTTCCACACGTTCGTCGCCCGCACTCGGGAGCAGCCGCCTAATAGTAGACAGCTGGCGCAAGTGTGGCAATTGAAAATGGCGACCATAACGTCATATATACTAGTTGCGCCAAATCGAAGCTCAGCTCCAGTGGCGACATCGCGGAATTTGGGGGGTCACCTTCAGGTCACCTCAGATGATTCCGAGCACAGCAGAGGGTTCATTGGCAGAAAATGGGACAGGCATTTTGTTTGCACTTGGTGCAGTCAGGCGGCTGATGATGATTAGATTATGTTATGGTCGCGAGGTGCGGCGCACATCGCTAGATAGCGCACTCGAATTTCGAAGTTCATATAAACTATTATCCAATGCACTGTTCAGATTTGATAGATGATCTGCGCATATACACGGGAATTGATCCCGCAGGCTATCTGAGCCGCGAAATTTTGCTTGAAAACACCTTTAAATGTACCAGACTGGATTCCAAAAGAAGTCAAGTGCAGTAAGGGGAGGCAGAAACCGACGAAGGCAGATGAGATTAGGAAGTTTGCGAGAGAAACGTCGCGGCAGCATGCACAGGACAGTGTTAATTGGAGAAACAAGGGAGAGGTCTTTGCCCTGAAGGGCCTTTTCCCCGTAGTCAGCCTGATAATGATGATGATGATGATGATTAACTTAATTAAAATCTGCACTCATATATAAACGCTCTCTTGTTCACCCTTTGCAGTCTTGGTGCTTGTAGCTCCGTAAACCTCATTCATCATCATCATTATATTTTTTTCCGCCACAGCCCCGCGCCACATGCGCAGCTCATGGCGATAGGTCGAAGCGTGAGCCAGAAGAAAAGCCGCTCACGATCTCGTCTGGACTAGACACCGCAGCCTGCCGCCGCTTCCCTTCCGCCTTCCAAAAAGTGACGAGTAGGCCACGCCCACGCCGGCCGCCGTCACTTCTCTATATCGCTCACTACACTGCTTAGAAAAAAGTCCCGCCATATCCACGAAGTGAATGATGATGAGTGGTCGAAGCTCCGGAGATTAAATGTGGTAAACCGTGAATCCTCCGTACATTTTGCCCACTCGATCATGCAAAGATGTGACACAAACACGGGAATGGTGTGATTATATACAGTATATACAGAATATTTTATTGTGCACGTATTGATACAGTATATACACAATGTTTTATTATTCACATATGGGTAGACGTTGTTTTGTTCAAGAGCTCTATTATTATTTTACGAACAACAAGGAGGGGATTCCCCCTGATTTTAGTCATCTATGACTAAGCTCAGGGTAATGTTTCCCTTTTGAGTATAACGGCCTTGTGGTCCGTAAAGTATAAAGATAAGGTATCTTGAATTGGATGTAGTGTAATGTTCGAGAAGGCAATGTCTATACAAGTTCCCCTGGTAGTGGTGGGACGTTTGTAGTCATATGAAATGCACCGGAGAGCGTAACGGGACACCATGTGTTGGACTAGCCAGTCGTCTTTCAGGAAGTCCACGTTAAAGTCTCCGGCGAATAGGAAAGGGTCGTGTTCGTATTCAGTTTCGTAGTGCAGCATCGCCTTCTCGGTGTACTTGACGATGTTTCCCTTGGGCAGGTGATCGCGGGGACTTTGCCCGCCACAAAAGAGTCTTTGCAAGTAGAGCACACTCTGTACTCACTGTGATCTACTTCACGGGAAGTGGCGGCGGCAAACTCCCGCTGTAGCATGGCGATGGCGTTGGCGCGGGTTTGCTCGTTTCTGATGGTGGAGATTGCGGTCAAGTTATTATCGAACCACAAGTGGTCGCATACCTTGCAGCTGTGGCCGAAACTGCGATCTAGGAAATCGTGCTTAAAGCGCGCATTGGCGCCACCAACCTCAGGTAACGACCACTTTAGGTGCTTGGCTGCAGCTTCACGCGCCCGCACGGGCTCAGGATCCGCTTGTCGCCGCTTCCGTGCCGCCGCCAATTCGCGGGCCCTCACCGCATCTGGATCTTGTTGCCGGCGCTGACGTCTCTCTTGGGCTTCGCGGGCCCACAGCTCTGCGTCGGCTTGACGGCGAGCCCGTTTCGCTTCGGCTTCGCGAGTTCTCACCTCCGGGTCTTCACGGCGAGCCCGCGCTGCAGCCGCTTTGCGAGCCCTCCGCTCCGCCGCCGCCGCCTTGTCTTCTTCGTTGTTCATAGCAGTAGTAGCAGTATCGAAGCGCCATGCAAATCAAATGAGAGCACAGCTGCGCCACTAGCGGGAGCGGCGAGTACTAGTGTGGCTACACCGGGGGGAGTGATGTACAGGGCTCGACATTAAGGAGCTTCACCCCTAAAGGATAATGTGCGGTCTGGAACGCGCTTATTCTTCATCGTCATCAGAGTCATCGTCTTCGTCATGGCGTATAATGGTTACCTTGCATGTGCTGTGCCGTGGTGGCAGCGTCATCGTCATCGCACTAGCGTGGCTACACCGGGGGAAGGGGGACACCCGGAGAGTGATGTACAAGCTCGACCTTAAGGACCTTCGCCCCTAAAAAGCTTGATGCGATTTTGTGGTCATTACCGTGTCTTGAACAAATGAACTCAACTAAAGGTATATATATTGCATCGTATATTGGTGATGTTTTAGATTAAGTGCATGGCTTGGAATATTATCTCCTGCCTCGATGTGCGCTCAGGTTACTGGCAAGTACTCATGTAGGAATGTAGAGGGTGGTCCGATAAGTACTTAGCCTTCAAAAGAAAAACGAAAATTTTGGAATGGTGTCGATTTATTTCTCAACATAGTCCCCTTTCAACTCTATACACTTGACCCAGCGATCCTCCAACTTCTTGATCCCGCCAGAAAAATACGTTTTCTCCTGAGCTGCAAAGTAGGCTTCTGTGGCGGCGATAACTTCTTCATTAGACTCAAATTTCTGTCCGACGAGTGACTTTTTTCAAGTTGGGAAACAAGAAGAAATCACTCGGGGCCAAATCTGGAGAATACGCTGGATGGGGCACCACTTCGTAGCCCAGTTCGACCAACTTGGCCGTGGCGACGGCGCAGGTGTGAGCTGGCGCGTTGTCGTGGTGGAAGAGCACCGTTTTTCTTCACCAAATGTGGCCGTTTTTTTCCCAATTCGGCGTCGAATCGGCCCAGGAATTCGGCGTGTAGGGTCCTGTCACCGTTTCGCCCTTCTCAAGGTAGTCGACGAAGATGACACCTTGAGAATCCCAGAAATTGTGGCCATCACCTTTCCGGCAGATGCGACCGTCTTCGCCTTCTTCGGAGCAGGTTCTCCGGGTGCAGTCCACTGTTTCGACTGTACTTTGGTCTATGGTGTGTACCAGTGGATCCATGTTTCGTCGACGGTCACAAAACGGCGCAGGAACTCCTTCGGATTACGCTTAAACAGCTTCAAACACTGCTCTGAAGTGGTCTCACGGACGCGCTTGTTGTCCGGAGTGAGCAAACGTGGCACCCATCGCGCCGACAGCTTTCTCATGCCCAAAATTTCATGCAGGATATGACCCACGCGGTCTTTTGAGATGCCTACTGTCTCAGCTATCTCGCGCACCTTCAGTCGGCAGTCTGCCATTACGAGGTCGTGGATTTTTGCCACGTTATCGGCCGTGGTAGCCGTTTGCGGGGCCCCTGGGCGAGGCTCATCAAAAACCGACGTGCGACCACGTTTAAACTCGTTGAACCAATTTTTGACGGTTGCCATCGAAGGAGAAGACTCATCGTAGACGGCATCCAGTCGCTTTTTGATTTCGCTGCGCGATTTCCCTTCCAAAAACAAGAATCGAATCACCATACGATATTGCTCTTTTTCCATTTTTAACGGACACACGAAAATCACCTGCTTCCTCAAGCGGCAAAAACAAAACCGCGAGCCCGATTCAACTGGACCTTTGCATGTGTCCCTCTAAGAGAGCGTACTCAACGCCAGTATATGTCTCATGCGATAGCGTCGCGCTCTCGCGGTGAGGCTAAGTACTTATCGTACCGCCCTTACAAACATAGCGACATGCCGCATTTGACAGTCTTGTCCACGACGAAGCTTATCGTGAACAATGTTTCTGTATTCAGGCCAAAAATGTTTTCGAAGTCATTTGATAGGACAATGTTTTCAGCAGTAACCTTCTGCGTACTATCGCGCTCAGTATGAGCTACACCGTGGGAGCGCCTGGCCCGGCGCACTGTTAGGTTGTACAGTGGCGCCGATCGGGAGATATTTTCAAGTTATCAGGGGTGTGTTTAGCTGTTAATTTGAGCGCGCATCGCCTTCCATTGCTTTCACGCTCGCCCTCGTTTTGCCATGTCGTGACATCTTATTCGAAAATGATAACTGCGCCGTGGCTTGATACACAAACCTCAAACTTTTTTCAGGAAAGCTAAATAAATGGCAAAACGTTCCTTCAAAAAAAAGGAAGTCGAGGATGAAAGCAAGCAATTGGGAGTGATGCGCGCTCACAGGAACAGCCAAACTCTCTCCCAATAACTGCAAAATATGCCACGATCGGCGCCACTGTACAACCTTGCAGTGGGCACTGGGCCACGCGCTCGCGTGGTGTAGCTCATACTGAGCGCGACAGTACATGGGCTTCCGCATTGACTGAATGCCAAAGCATCTTCAATTCTTGTACTG
>JALIZH010023258.1:0-47289 GCA_030522465.1 Rhipicephalus appendiculatus | reverse complement strand
TTTCTATGGTTCATGGCTTGTCATCACTGCACCCGGCATCACTTGTGTTGAGAAATACACGAACTCTGTTGGTGTTAATTAGTGTTCATCTGTGCCTGAAGAAGAGACAGGTCGACAGAAATATAAGTCGCCATATGTGAAGACGCCTACAAGGCAAGTTTGAAAGCTTGATGTGAGTGGGTCTATTGTGTTCATAGAGATATAGTCGATGATGATGGCAATTAGGGACATTATTGATGAACATACTGGGTGATACTCGCATTTGTGGAAACCGGGTACTTTATCGGAAAACAGGCGCACAGATTACCGGGACGCACTCAAGAAGCTTCTGCTACTCGATGGCGTTTAGATGACAACAGGAAGGCATTTGGCAGCTTAACCCTCACGTTTTGCTTCATTGCGAGTCATGCAAAGGACCATGTACGCTAAAGCAGAATGGTTGAGTTGGGCAAGTTGGTTGATCGTAATCCCGGCAATGATACTCAGCGGCGTCCGTATTTAAGCCCTGCCTTGGTGCCGAGTACGAAAAGGGTAAATGCCTGTGCAGAGCCTGGATGGCCAGCCAGAGGCAATGGGTCGATTCGTCTTCTCTAATAGTTCCCTCGGGTGAGGCAGAGTGACGCTGAACCACACATAAACGGGAAGCATTCCGTCTAAAGAAACTGCCTCTGGAGATCAACCACAGCTAATGACACATAAGACAGGAATAGAGCACACTATACAGCAAGCATCGCTGCTGCGTCAGGCTCATTTAGAAGACCGCCAAAGTAAGGATAGCCAGAGCGTGGCGCAAATACAGAACCGATAGCGTTCATCTACAGAAAGCATAGCTTCGAGATAGAGCTCTGTGGAAAGGCTGTATCGCGGATATAAAAAGAAGGATGAGCATTGGAAGCGGCGGCGAGTAAAAATTCAAAAAAAATAAATGTTACAGGTGTATCATTGTAGAGAAGCGAACAATTGTGCTTCACTTGAACAACACCGGCAACAAAGTATGAATGGACGCAAAAAAAAAAACGAATGTCGGCAGTGTCAGCCATGTGTCATCGGAAAACGTACTATGGATATACCGGCTGGAGTGTTCAGGAGACTTTTCGAAGATATTTGCTTAGTGCGGTCACGACCACTTAGATTTTTGATTGTTTAGTGTAACCAGTATCAAAAGAACGGTAATGCATTCCGTCGTCAATGCTATAATGAGCGGCACGAATCGAAAGAAAAGTCTGCTGTGTTTATTGATAGTTACGTGTCTTGGACGAACCAGTTTGGTCCGCGTATTTCTGGTCGATACGGCGACGGGTAAGCTATAGACTCATTACTAGTGCTTATTTTCTGCAATGCAATTAACAATCTCATATTCGTCAGAGCTTCGTCCTCCTTAGTTATTTAGTAACAACTTGATGAGGGCTAGTTGGTTCATATTAGATCAAAGAAAGTAACAGCGCAAAAGGACCGCTGGTAACAAGCTCTGACGAAGTTATTGTGTCAAATTAACGGAGCTCAATGGGACTGACCGGACTGCATTTTAGATATCGAGGACTTGTATTATTCTGTGCCGCGTGATGGTCTTATGTGAGTCGTGCGTGTAAGAATGGAGGATTTTGGGGAAGTGAATTTTCAGAATTCTGTGGGTCTTAGCAGCAACAACTTTTTGACGCTTTTAGAATTTAATCTTCATTCGACAGCCATCGAGTTTGACAGCCATTTTTTACATTCAGCGAACCGGATTTTGTATAGGTTCAGCCATAGCTCCTATTTTGCGCTACATATTTTTAGCTTCTCTTGACAACGTTATCGCAGCTGAATTGATAGACACGCCTGTAACACAAGTGTTCAGGTACGTAGACGATTACTTAATTGTTATGAAGAACAGCGATTGCAATCCATTTACATGACCAAGTCGACAGCATACTGGACATTTTCATAAAATCATCGGGAGGACTCAAGTTCACGCATGACCTGCCGATCAATAATAGAATTCAGTTTCTAGACATCAAGCCTATGTTTTTCATTAAGTAAGCATGTATGCTGGGCCTATCAGCCTAGGTCAAAGAAAACCGTGTTGCCGTATGACAGCGCGCAGATCAAATTGATTAAGAGGGGCATTGCCACCACGTGTATTAAGGCAGCATTAAATAAGTCATGTAAGCACGAATGTGAACATAGCCTGATGAATCAGCTAGCACGGTTACGAGACGCAGGCTTTCCCCTCCTTCTGTCAGCACATCCGTCTGTGAAACAATCTTGCAGAAAGCAAAAACAGAACCCGGCAACAAAGGAAATAGGGAAGACAAGAGGCCAGTGCACGTAGTTCCGTACCTGCACAAGTTGTCTCATAATCTTAAAAAAGCTTTCAAACAGGCACAATATTCACCTGCTTTTCAATGCGCCCTTGCAAGCTGTCATCGATAAGTGCACGCATGAAATAAAAAAACAGGCCCCCCTGCTTAGCACCATTAATCACAAAACCCGTTATACTCATTGCACGAGTAATGTGGTGTATCAAATTCCCATGAGCTGTGGGGAAAGTGTATATTGGTCAAACAGGACAGTGTTTTAATGATCGCGCTCGTCAACACGGCAATAACGTAAAAAATGGATATGGTAGCCATTTAGTTGACCATTGCAAGAAATGCGCATGTGTTCCCATGTTTGTAAAAACAAAATTTCTAGGAAAAGGTAAAATCTAAGAAAGAAAGAGAAATTTTAGAGGCGTTTTGGATCAGTCATGAAGGTGACAATTGTGTTAGTTCGCCCTCACTTGTACTATCGCAGAAGGAACTAGACTTCCTGAAAGAAAGATTGTAATATTGATTGGGAGTGTTTGATGTGCACATGTTCTCCTTAGAATGTATAAATAGGCTGGTTTTCATGTAATAAGCATTCAGTTGGCAGTCAGCTCTTGTCCCGTGGTCTTCGTTTCTTCATCGTCCTTGTTCTTTTTTTGAGCTGTTACTTTCTTTGACCTTAGTTCTTCATGTGGCAAAGCAAGCAAGGGTGACCTCATTCTGGTAGAATACGAAAAACACGCGCAGAAATAGGGTCTCGAAGTATATAATCACCACTTTGGTGGAATTCTGGCATATATATTCTATTAGGGGAGGCTAACTTATGACTAAATACGCGAACATCGAGAAGAAAAGAGAACAGTGTTTTTTGGCGAAAGTCCGATTTGAAGTTTTTTTATACATATGCAAAAAATAATACCAAGCTAAAACAGTATAATTCTACGAGGGACGTAGGCCGGTTGGAAGTCTCGGTGAATCCTACTCGTTTATAATTTATTTATTGTGACTAGTACGAGTATACTTCTGCGATTACCCCTTTTATTTCTCATAATAATAATAATAATAATAATAATAATAATAATAATAATAATAATAATAATAATAATAATTGTTGCAGTTTAACGTCACAAAACCCCGATATGATTATGAGAGGCGCCGTAGTGGAGGGTTCCAGAAATTCGGACCCCCTGGGGTACTTTAACGTGCATCTAAATATAAGTACACATTTTAGCCTCCATCGAAAATGCGGCCGCCGTGGCCGGGATTCGATCCCGCAACCTGCGGTTCAGCAGTCGACCTTTTATCTCTCACATTCATTCATTCTTTTATTCCTTCATTCACTCAATCACACGCATGCCCGTGCGCCCGAAGTTCATGGTGTGCGCTTTTTGTTCAGAAATAGCTTTATCGTTGAGCAGGTACATATAGAGCGATATCTACCTTATGCTCTCAAGACCCGCGTACACGGCTGGTCGGTCCTTCTATACCGAAGTATATAAACACAGAGAAAGCAAGCAATAAGGCAGTCGAAGTCAGAGTAATAAAAGTTTAATAAAAAAGGAGCATATCTGGGCGCTTTCCGGCTTTATTGCCTTGAAATGTGAATGCGGCAGCCTGCGTTAACCAATAGAATAACGCTTAAGCGAAAGCTCACGATACTTAGGCAAAGAATGAGCTGGCTACATCGCATTATGCCCTTTACTGTATTCTTCAGCAAGTAGCGACAGACTATGACAAAAGAGGTCAGCTAATATCTTTCAATAGGGGCGTTGAGCAGCATTACTCAATGAAAACCCAGCAGGAGACGAACATGCTGTTAAAGGGCTGTCGAGCGCGCACACCAATAGCAATCGACTGAGAAAATTGAACTGGCGGACGACGAGGAGGGTGTACGCCTTTCTTCGTCAGAATCTGTTATATATAGTGCAGCGGTTACATTTCAGCCCGTGTATACATCCCTGTGAGAACAGACTTTTGGGGTAGTTGGTTTGTAACGTTCGTTGAGGCCATAGCGCTGAAAAGACAAGGACCACAGACACAGACAGCGCACGTCCCGTCCTCTGTCTGTGGTCCCTGTCTTTTCAGCGCTATGGCCTCAATGAACATCCCTGTGACCTGAGCTTCACACGGTCACCGCTGCCGCTTGCAGTTCTCAAAGTGAAACGTAAAGCACTCAAGTCAGAAGGTATCGGATCAGTGCGCCCACTTCCAATCAGTACCTTGAAAGTAGCTTCCGCATCTGCCCATGCTGACATTGTATTTGTGCGTGTGCATTCATCACATCTTTTCGCATCGCTTCACTTCAAGGGTGTTGCTCCTCGCGCCTTCCTTTGATTCGTTTCCCATTCCCTCTTGCATCTTGTGCGCGTGCTGTGCGAGTTCCCAACGCTTCTCTCAGTTCCTCGCGATCGCTTTCCACATGTGGGCCTGCTGTTGATTCGCGCAAGAACATAAACGGTCATCTATGCGTGAATCGAGAGCACAGTACTCGGTAAAGAAACATGGAAAACAGAGAAGATGGGTGTTAGGGCACCAGAAAGGAGCCGATACCTTGCAGATGATACCGATGGTGCTATAAGGTCTTTCTAGGCGCAAACACCGCCCCCCTTAACTCAAGTATCCCGACAGCTGTAACTACTATTACTTAATAATAATAATAATATGTGGGGTTTTACGTCCCAAAACCACGATATGATTATGATGGACGCCGTAGTGGAAGGCTTCGGAAATTTTGACCATCTGGTGTTCTTTAACGTGCACTGACATCGCACAGTACTATTACTTGTGCGCGAACATAATGGCACTGGCCAACCCAATACAAAGCGCAATGCGCGAATCGTGCACTTGAATATGGAATATGTTGTGCCAGCCATCGTGAGGGGCGAGTCATACAGCGTTCACCGGTATAATGCAAGCGCATCTACACACTCTCGGTACGACCACGCATATATAAGAAAATAAGAGAAGGGATAATAACGACACTGCTTGGTTCGAATTTATGTGCTCGGTACAATGAAGTCGCCAATGCACATGCGTGTCAGACCTATAATCCCTTAATTCGTTCATACTGCTGGCCTTGGTGCATTTAGTTTTGACGATGGCTTTTCTGACAGTCTTTTTTTTTTCGAAACGCTGCTCGTAGTTCAAGATCACGGATGCACCGAAAGATCAGAACTGTTATTTTTTCGGCTCGTATCTCTATCATCTCGTTTCGCGAATGATCGTACTCGTGATTCGCGTACAACACTGGTTTCAAGAAAGAAGCTCTGAACTATCTCCCGCATGCGTAACGTGTGAGGAAAAGGGGATTCAGACAACCGGGCCCATTAATTTCACTAGCGACGACATGCTGTTCAAAGCGCAGCCATGGCATTGAAAGGGCGTGTCGAGGTAACGAATCGTATCAGCTTTTCTGTCTTGTACCTTGTTGTTCTTCCAAAACGACATAAGTTAAAGGCAGTTCTGTTACCGTCATTTGCTGATCGATACAGCAACAGGCACCACGACACTGTGGCAGCACATAATTGGATATAGAAACCAGCAGTTTGTACTTGTTTTAAAGAGCGTAGGAAAAACATGAATAAATGCTAAATATTTTACCTCTGATCCAGAACCGCAATTTCCGTCCCTAAACTGAAAGAGAAACTGCTCGCTAGCTTGGGTTAATGATTTGTTTTTTGTGAACCACTCGTTGGATATTTGCGCGGGGTTGGCCACTACGCTTCAGTCAGTGTTTGGGACGTGTGAATTGGAAAGCGAAATGATTTATGAAAACTAACTGAAAATTACAAAGGCAGCGCCTGCTGCAGGAAGCGTAATAATAGTTACATAATAACATTTGCTGTAAATAGGAATACACTAGCAGCAGTTGTATACCGTGCAGTGCGGGCTGGGGAGAAGATACCAATACCAACGTTACTCCAGTACTAACGGCAGCAGCAATAGACGCACCGTGGGAATTCCGGCGCCGATTCCAATGTAGTTGGTAGATCGGGATCCAAATATTATTTGATAATGCTTGGGATTGTATACTGTAAAGGTTACCCCAAGGAACTCTTCCTTCGCAGAACGTTCAGACAACATTCCTGTATCTGGAAGATCGTCCGTCATGGTGGTGAAGTTGTTATGGTGCTTGGCTACTTACCCGAAGGTGGCGCGTTCAATTCCGGCCGCGACGGTCGCATTTCGAAGGAGGTGAAGTGGTAGAGACCCGTGTATTGTGCGATGTCAGTGCACGTTAAAGAACACCATATGATCGAAATTTCCGGAGCCCTCTACTACGAGGTCTCTCAAAATGATATCTTGGTTTTGGGACGTCAAACCCCCGATATTATTTTTATTATAATATTGAAATACTATGCGAAGAAAGGCTAACACCTAACTCTTTTACATCAGGCCCAAATAAAATGCTGTCGTGATCAAAACAAAGCGGGAGCAGACGAAGCGGTGCCGCTGTGGCGAGTGAAGTGAACTTCGTGCTGTCTGTTGCTTCAGCGCAAGCATTGGGATGAGAGCCCAACACGTACAAAGGTGTGAGCCTTTGGCTGAATATCTGTACAGATATGGCACGCAAGACTGCTATCGCCGATGCCGTCCAGATCAAAGTACGCACTTGCTGTCACAGCCACGCAGCTCCCCCCTCCAGCACTCCTTCATGCACCTTTCGCACGATCCAGACAGCCGGTTCCTTCTATCTTTGTTTGAAGCGAATTCCTCAGCAGCGGTCATGCGTTTTCACCTACACTTCGAAAATAGAATGCGTGAGGCAATGTTATCGATCTTCACTTGATACGCAATTTAACGGTGAGAGCGGCGCCACGCATGCTCCCGGAATATCCATATATCGGAAAAAAATAAATAAGGCGGTGCTTGTTCATGCGACTGCCTCGAGCGCCTTGATAATTAAATAGGGGGCGCTACCTACAGAATGTACAACTACGTTGTAGGCGTCCCGTCTATCCAAATCCCTTGTATAACTCCGTAGGACCCCCTGCGTTTGCTGAGATTACAAAACACACCGCGGTTACGTATGCAGATGAAACACAACATCTATCTAATCAGATTGGGTTCATTAAACGCCGGTAGCACGAAATATTCTGATAGAAACAACATTTAGTTACGTTCTAGTTTTCCCTTTCTGTTTTGCGACTACCATATCAGTCACTTTCTTTTCGTTGCCTGTCTGGAAAGTGGATAGTCCGCACAATCAGCAAAACACCAAGGAAACGTGCTTTTGATGGCTTCTCTTGCGCCATGATCCGCATTCGTAGAACTCCCTCGCCCTCTCTCTTTGTGTCTTTTGAGAACTGGATCGAGAGCGGGCGATTACGTCGCCTTTATTTCCTGCAGGCAGGCCTACACTTATTCGTCTGCAGTTTATCTTGAGCCTCCGGTCGCAGAGCGACGAGAAGGAAGGCTATCGGAGTGGGTGGATCATTATGGAAGACCAATGTGTAGAACGGAATGCAAGAAAAGAGCAGAGCGCTCAAACGAGCCTTCTCACCAGAAAAGGTCAGCCGAACTCATTATTTTTTTTCTTCTCGTGGACGAGCTAAAAATGAGATATCAGTAAAAAGAAGACGTTGCGATAAAATGAGGACGAAAATGAAAGAACAAAAAACAGTCGTATTCCTTTAACATAATGGCACTTGCGCAATCACAGAGAGAAAGTCAAACGTTCTAGTCGTTTCATAAAGCGAGAGAGAGAGAGAGACTTAGCAATCACTAGCCTATTTTTGAAAAAAAATATATATACATATATATTTATACCAGCAGCAGCAAGGCTTCAAGAATTTTCTTCAACCAAAATGAAACCAAATCTTGAAGAAATATAGATCTTGCTCGACAGAGCGCGCGCAATCTCTGTTCTCATCGAAGTATTATTTTATTACTGTATCGTGCTATAGCGACGGCTGTGAGCTACCCCCTCCTGGTTTGGCGTTAGGGGGTTCTGCAGCTGCTAGGCGCTAAGATTGAAGGAATCAAAATGCGGTGACAGAACTTTCCATCCAGCGCACATCCAGGCTCCTTCAGACGTCAAGGAGCGATGCTGCATGGAAGAAGAGACGGCAAGCGTGGAATTTCTTTACATGACGTCTTGGGGCGGGAAAAAGTAAGGCAAAACGAAAAAAAAACAACACAAAAACGGCAGATCCCACATATTGTGGGAATCGATGTAATGCGAAGCAGCCAGCAAGAAGCACATCATGCTGTACATAAAAGGCATATCATGATTTACATGTTAGTACCTGTCATTTATATTCGTCCTACAGTCACGTCACGCAATAAAAATTTTGATGTATATCAAGCTAACGAAACGGCCGCGAGCGCGCCATGAGCGTGGCATGCAAGTCATGCTGTACATGAGAGAGACATAATTTCTATATTTCCACTCGTCATTTATGTTTGTCATACACTCACGTCATGCAACACCGAAATTGTATATTACGCTAGTGAAATGGCCGGGAGCGCACCATGAACGTCCCATGTGAATCATGTTGTACATGACATGGATTTCATATTTTCATTTTACGATCTGTCATTTATGTTTTTCATACAGACACGTCACGCAATGCCATATTTAGTGTATATCAAGCTAGCGAACTGGCCGCAAGCATGCCATGAGCGTGGCATGTAGATCATGTTGTACTACATGGCATGCACGGCGTGATTTTCATATTACCACCTGTCATTTATATTGGTCATGCGGAAATGTTTCATCATACCAATTTTTGGACATATCAAGTTAAGGAAACGGCCGCAGGAGCACCACGGCCATGGCATGTAAACCATACAGTTCATGGTTTTAACCATACAGTTCATGAAATCATACAGTTAGTCAAGATTTTCATCATATGACCAGTCATTCATGTTGTTCGTACAGTCATGGTATGTCACACAAATTTTGGTATAAATCCCAGTAACGATACGGTCTGGAGAGCACAAAGTCGTAGGCGGCTTGATGGATAGCTGCATACGCTCAAAGTCGCCGAAGTTCGCTAAGAAATGTCTCCCAATTAAAAAGCCGTAGGAAACGACGCTGTTATGTAAATCTGAGCGATAAAAATCCCTAAAGAATAATTCGAGTGGCAACCGATATCTCCTTAGCAGGTACAATATGAAACACTTGCCAAGCTTAAGTTGACTCTCATGTTGATAATTCTTTGGCTTCACTTTAATAATGAAAGAGTATGTGCCCTGCTTAACAAGAATGATGTATTCGCATGTTCGAGCTCTGCTTATTGCCATATAATAGTGTTGCCACTAATGTGCGTACTGACGAAGGGTGAGAGAAAACGTAACAACGCCACTCTCGATTGTTGAGTTGCTTCAACATGATTCGTGATGATCGGACTTTTCGTTGAACACTGGCGTACAGTCCGCGCGACATGCAATTACAAATCGCACATGATGAAAAATCCCCTATGTAGTAAAAAATGGTTTGTTTGTTCAGGGAAATAAGTTACTCAATTAACACTACTCACTCTGCCGCGTTATAGCGTCTTTGTAATTCCACATTCGCTCACCATTCAGCTTTCACAAACAGCTGCAGTGGCACATCTTGTTGTTCCAGTGACTTTGTCATAGTAGCTTGTGGACATTTATTTGCAAATCTTGTCTACGCCATATATTTCACAGAATCGATGTGGCATCCTGAGATTTTCTAAGTGATGTGCGTTCAATACATACATAAAAATCTGAACTATTCGACACGATACTCAAAATTTTAATTATGGGCGTGGAAATTCTCCTTGAATAGACAAGCCTTGTGTCTACTATCCGGTTCTTCACTTTCATTAAATTAACGCTTGTAAAGCTGTAGCTTCTTAACGAATTGATGCGACTTGTGATGTAAACGAACAAGATGAGAGCATGCACTCATTCGCAGCAGTTGAAGGTAATACATGGCATTGATAGTGCGATTGCGGTAATAAGCTCATTGGCATAATTTACTTCCTTGATGGACAGGACCTGACGCAAGCGTATATGCGGCGAAAGAATTACTAGATTCTAAACGCCGCACCATGGTTTCAAGGCAAATAAAAATCCACCCTTTCATTAAGACTATTTTCACCACGAAGTTGTATCGTACTGATGCTCCACCATTCCCCAGGGCATGCGATTGCGACTGTTCTACGGGAGTGAAAACGCATTGGGGCTGAAGTCGCTGTATTCAATTACGCGTCGGGCCCAATTAGCGCTGATACAAGCACCAGATACGCTTTTTTTGCACGCACAAACATTGGCATGTGGTTTGGTTTTCTCGGGGCATATTGTCACAACGTATGGACCTTCTACGGAACAATATACAGGCGTCATCCAATGACATCGCCGGTGGCAAAATATTCGGCGTCAATGCCAACCGACCGTTGTGCAGCGCTAAGAAAACATATCCACTTGTTTAATTATAGGCACCACATTAGGAAATTAGCTTCGGCTCTTGCGTGTGCATAGAGGACGCCGTCTCGTAGAACTTGTTCTATATGTTCGATCAATTCCCCACGAGCGTATGTCTGTTTTTCCTGCGAGAGACAACGCCGAGGGCGTCACGACAAGGATCGCTTTACAGCGCTAAAAAAAAGAAATAAAAATCCAAAGAGAGAGCGAGAGAAGCGAGGGCATACGCGAATGTGGCCTCGTTAAAAAATTACACCATCTCCCGCTAAAGGGAACCATGTGTAGATATGAAGCAGCGGGCGCTAACGCTTACACTGGCGGCGGCGTTGACGCTGGCGCTCATCGCAGCGTTGCGCAGGAGAGAAAACTGGGGAGGCGCAAAGCACACAGTGTTGGAGCGGTGTTTCCTACTGGAACATGCCAATCGCTGCTAATGGGCAATGAGAGACAGAAGACTCCGACTGGACACAGAGACCCGCAGTCCGCTTTTAGTTTACGCGCACGCTGCGAATTTTTATTGTTCAACAACGCACAGGAGAAATCTCCCACCCGGCACCACCTTGCAGGTCAAGATCCAGTGCCATATATACGGGGTGGCCAGTGAACGGTTGTGCAGCGCGAGCAGTCGGTTTTTTCAACCAAGAAACTCGCTAGCAGACGCTGCCGGCGTCGGCGTCGCGAGGCGAGAGAGGACGGGGGGTGCGTAGGAGAGGGGAGAGGGGGATGCACATGCGCAGTGGGAGTGTGGACGCCGCGGGCAGGTATGCCTATAGGAGAGAGGGGGGAGCGTAGGAGAGGAGAGAGAGCGGGAGCGTAGGAGAGGAGAGAAAGGGGGACGCGCATGCGCAGTGGGAGTGTGGACGCCGCGGGCAGGGATGCCTAGAGGAGAGAGGGGGGAGCGCAAGAGGGGAGAGAGGGGAGGCGCATGCGCAGTGAGGGTGTGGTTGCCGCGGGGAGGGATGCCTAGAGGGGGGAGAGGAGGTTTTTTTATTTTTATTTTTTTAACGGGTTTGCGCATGCGCAGTAAGGGTGGTCACGCCGGCACACCACCACCGAATTAAGCTTCGCCATAAGATGCTTCACATCTGAAACAGCGCCTATAGCAAAACTATGTTTCAAGTAGCCAGCTGCGGCTGTCACCTAGCCAAAGCATTAAGTGCTAGTGACGGACGGGAGAGAGTACAATGCGCCACAAGCGTTAAGGAGTCTGAAACGACATCTTGAATTATGTGAGTGAATTTCGCAATTCTTTTTCTTTTCTGCTCGCAGGCACAACTGAAGGAATACTCGGATCACGGCGATCTGGTGGCACCATATACAATCCAGAAGTGAACGATGTTTAGAGGGCTAAATGGATACCAAATTTGATAATAAAAGAGAACCATGGAACAGACCACCCGGGCATTGCATGTGTTATGTCAACTGATAGGAAACAAGTACCTATCTATGGTTAACGTAAAATAATGCCTTATTACAAAGACGTACCCGGGCTTGAAAGGGAAGGTTCTGTTTAACGCAATATCAGGTCATCGCTGCTTTCGTCTAAATACAAAGAGTATCAGAGAAATTTTCACGCTGACTGCGAGAGCTCGTTGAGAAGACAACGTGAAACCTAGTGTCTCACAGTAATGCTTCACGGAGAGGGACGATTGGAGAAGGGAAGTCAGTTTTTTCAGCGATCCCAATATTGAGCCCCGCTGTTATTTTCGACGAGTGTTTATGTTAGAAATGCTGTTGATGTAGTGTAGCAGAGTCTTGTGATGTCCACACTGGGCCCAGAGGCACAACCATAGGCTATCGAATTCAGAAAAAGACAGAACAAGCCACGTCTACTTTGACTGAACACTTTATTAAACGCGAAGCATTTCTTAGCGAACTTCGGCCACTTTAAGCGTGTCTATCTATCTATCTATCTATCTATCTATCTATCTATCTATCTATCTATCTATCTATCTATCTATCTATCTATCTATCTATCTATCTATCTATCTATCTATCTATCTATCTATCTATCTATCTATCTATCTAGCCGCCAACGACTTTGTGCTCTCCCGGCCGTATCGAATAATGGGATATATACCAAAATTGTTATGGACATAACATGACTCTATGGCGAACATGAATGATCCGTCATATCATGAAAATCATGAATAACTTGTCATGCAAAGTATGATTTACACTCCATGGTCGTAGTGCTCCTGCGGCCGTTTTCTTAACTTGATTGGTACGATGAGACATTTCTGCATGACGAACATAAATGACAGGTGGTAATATGAAAATCATGACGTGCAGGTCATGTACAACATGATTTACATGCCACGCTCATGGTGCGCTGACGGCCGTTTCACTAGCTTGATAAACAGCAAATTCGGTATTGCGCGGCGTGACTATGAAGAACATAAATGGCAAGAGGTCATATGGAAATCATGACATGTCATGTGCAACATGACTAGCATGCCACGCTGATGGCACGCTCGCGGCCGTTTCGCTAGCTTGATATACACCAGGTCTGGTATTGTGGGCCGGGACTGTATGACGAATATTACTGACTAGTGGTAATATGGAAATCATGACGTGTCATGTACAACATGACTTGCATGCCCGCTCATCGCACGCTCGCGGCCGTTTCGCTAGCTTGATATACACCAAATTTGGTATTACCAACTGCTGGGAAGAACTCAGAGGCATTAAATGCTTAAATCAGGCGATCATGTTCACACAGCTTATGCGCATGAGAAGATACTGTTTACATTATACGAAAAGAATCTGCAGCGGTACCCTTTGGCACTGTTTGGCAATAAATGCATGGGCAATATTGAGAAAAATGGGATTTCCGTCAGACAAATGTCGCTGCGTTATGCAGCTATGAACGAAACAACAAGATAAGGTTCCCGCAATTTCGAACACATCAAAACACCCTCTGTTTGCATTCGTATCGCTCAATCACTATAAAATTTTAAAGGCCCCCGGTATCACTAAAGAACTAAAACATCACCTCTCAGTCGCTCAGTAGCATAAACTGATCGTCAATGAAAACACTTGTTCCTGGGCGTATAAAACCAAAACAAAGACTTTTAGGAAATTAGAGATACAAAAACTATTGCAGATATCTGTTGGAAGGTTAAAAAAGAAAAGAGAGAAGACTTTGAAGCGACTTCCATATATTATTCATGAGGCTTACGCTTGTAGGCGTCAATGAGCTTTAGTAAAAAAAAGTAAACCGAGGCATACGTGAAACATTAGAGAACAGTACATCTGAACAACAGCTACGCGAGTAAGCACGTCTCTCAGAGACGCGGCCATTTACGAGTCACCGAGGTGTTCACGCACTGACAGGTAGAGATGGCGATAAAAATGGCAGTCTCGTTTTTCTGCGGTCAATCTTAAACGTTGTTGACAAAAATAAACGGTTAATGCAAATGAATCTTCCTCGTTTTGTCTTCACGGTGACCTGACAGATTGAAACATGTAAATGTATTTCCGTCTAGACGATTACCAGAACTATAGATTTTTGTGGTAACCGCAGGGTTTGAGTGTGAGGCAATGTAACGTATCTGACATGCTACCGAAAAAAAAAGTTTTAAAAAAAAGCTCTATAATTATAAAGACAACAAAAGGCACCAAAATTGCGTATGGTATAGGTCGCGTACAATAATATACCGAACACTGTAATTTTAAGGAACCAGTGCTTTAATGCGAGGGAGAGAGAGAGACTCTTTATTTGAAAAACGAAGATTTTTGCCGGCGTCTCTATAACCACTGGCATGCTACCATATGTTGGGTTTGGGAATGGTATTAGACGATTCCACAAGAGGCAAGAAGATATTATTACAAAGAAGGCAAAAGAGAAAATTTGAGGGGCTCGTTTGTTTAAATGTTTTTGAGCCCAACAATATATATAACTAACGGACAAGAAAGCCAAGGAATCACCCCCTCTACTTTCCTTGGTTTTCAAGTAAGTTAATATTTAAAAGTAGGGCATCAGGTAACTTAAAGCTTTTTAACACGAAAGTGTTTTATGCCGGGGTCCACCAAGACATTGGTGACGCATTTACATCACGGATATGGCGTTGATAAAATGTACGCCACCAAATGAGAAAGAAGAAACTATAAGGGAAACTTCTGCCGCCAGGAAACGAACCTCCGACTCCGTGCTCGCGGCGACAAGCGCCCGGTGCTCTACCATCTGAGCTACCGAGACAGATGAAAGGCTCCGTAGAAAAGCGCCTTATATCTCTCACAAATTCTCTCTCGCATAGTGATCTCTGTTGGCGATCGGGGCGTTGCCGCCGTCAGTGAGCGGTGACGAGAAGTAGTGCGGCATGACACTTACTAGCGCCAATATTGAAGGATTCGTAGACGACGCAGTGAAAGCGTGGCGCCCGAGATTGCGCACCGATTCGTAGCCTCGGAGGCCAATTGTTAAAGCGTCTCGACAGCAGCAAAAAGAAAGAAAGCAACACTGCCCGCGCCAGCATCGGAGAGTCGCCCTAGACGCAGTTACGTTCTTAGCCTTCGCTTCGTGTTAGCGTGCGACGGCTCGTGGTCGGAGTACTGCAGCTTCAACATGCACGAACGGTGTTTCACCGCCGACTATTTCGAGTGCGATAGCACCGACTTACAAAACTGATACATTAAGCGCTGCAGAAAGGCAACGATGTCGACGGGCGAATATCGTGCCTTGGTGGAGCGAGACAGAGACCAGCGGGACGTGGAATGCCTGCGAGCGTTCGCGGCTCGAGCTACGAACCTCTGCCTCCCGTTTTGAAGCGCAGTGTGCTAGTGTATGCAAGAGCATAGGCGTAGGTTACCCTACTACTTGAGAGCACACATTGTGCAATTTCTGTCCTTCATTGACGACGCTTTGGAGATTAGGATTAGGATTAGGATTAGGAGATGTAGGTTGCTGGCGGATACGCTTTGGAGAAGTGCATATCAAGTACCAGTCTTTGTTATGTGCTTCTTGATGCCATCTTTGCACAGGATTCACCATCCGTTGTGTCCAGGTATAGGTTAACAACTTCAGCTACCACAACTGTAAATCATGATCATGGGTGTTGGTCGTCGCGATGGAGATATGCCGCTAGGCTTCAACGTGGACGCATCCACGTAAAGCAATACTATAGCTGCCAAACACCAATAGACGTTTACCACCTCTCATAATCCCTACACAATAAGCAGTGCTTCTGCGACGACAGTTTTCACTTTCGTCTAATACCGATTCCTGACAGATGGGATCAGTCATGTTTTTTTATGTGAAATAGTTAACCATGAAATCAATCCTTCACAGCCAATTTTTGACAGGTAATTGAATAGTGACTGTGAAATCCGTCGTTGTTTTGAAGGGCCGGGCACCGGGCCTAGAATTATTTGCATCGTTAACTGATCGTGGCAAACCATGTTCATTTGCATGCATCATCTGGGGCACAGATCTCTGTGATGCACGTGGTAATGTTGTCGAGTGCGTTGTAAAATAGTAAAGTCACCCTAATACGAGGCTTAGGGGCCAGATATTGAGACTAGGGCCTGTATTCACAAACGCTCATCGACTCGAAACTCGACCTCAAGGCATCCTTGAGACTTCTCGCGTTGCAGAAATAGCAACGCGAAACAGTCCTCAAGGATCCCTCGAAGGTCAAGTTTCGAGAAGCATTTGTGAATAAGGCCCTAGGACTCACTGCGGCGATTAACCCTTTGTTGCATGCTGTCCACTACAGTGGACAAATTTTTGGAATTTTTGGAGCAGCTGTGGTGCCTCTTGGACGCGCATGCGCATATTGGTAACTAAAGTGGACCAAAAGAGTTTCCAGTCGCCACATTAGAGGCGCCATGGTTCCGCGCTTTTTCCTGACCTCTTGTTCAAGATGGCAGACTCCTACTTTGGCGGATAAGTCAAGTTCTTCTTCACGTTTTTTTTTATTGCGATAGCAATTATATGGACTCTCTCGGCTGATTTTTGCCGTCGCCGTCTGTCGACGCCGTCATGTCCCGGATATGTATATGTATATATAAAAAAGGCATAAAGAAAAATAAATCAGTAGAAAAAAGTTCCAAACCACCTGACCGGGATTCGAACCAGCGACCCCTCGCTCCGCAGCCTGCTGCGCTAGCCAAGACAGCCACACGCCATTTTTTTTCTTTCATTGTATTTATTATGCGTATTTGAAATTATCACAAACGCTATGATGTAGTGATGCCTTAACCCAGCGACAATAATCGCACTGTCACATTTATGTGACAAGGAAAATACCGCAAAAGAAGAGAAAAAAGACTAACAGGACATGACGTTGCATCAGGGCACCAAAAGAAAAGGAAGACGAGGTGAAAGATATAAAAAGAGAAGGTGACGTGGACAAGGGGGCTCGGGAGTGTTCGAAGGTGAACGCGTGTGCTGGGTATGAGCGTCGCCGGCCTGTGTTCCGGGCGCTCGAGCTCCGACGTCCTACCGCAACGCACCGTAGCCACCGCCTGTGTGAGGACGCATCCAGGGACCGGGTGAAAAGACCAGCAACGCCCAAGGAGCGCCAACGGCTCTTGTACTGTGCGCTCCAACCTACGGCACCGCTCCGTAGGCCCCAACCGAGCCTATCCCCGTGGGATGCGGGCCCCCCTCCAGAACCAGCGACACCCCAGGTCAATGAACCACGAGCCGATCAGCCTTCGCCGCCACGCCAACACGTGTCCTACAAGGCAAGTCAGCCCCATCGACTCGGACGCCGATGGCCAGGCCAGTGCCACCGCAACGCCGTCTCGCCTCGTCACGTATCGGCGACAAACGCCGTGAGTGCTGAAAGCGAAGAACGCTTTGAAATAACTAACGACTTACGTTCTCTTTTCTTTTTCTTTTTTTTTCTGCGGGGGGATAACTTGTTTATAACGGCGTCCAATTTAGTGTGTTTCTTGTTCATGTTAGCAGAGGTTTTTGTTTGTTGGTTGTGTGTGCTTTCTATTAGAGGGTAATTAAAAAATGTCTGTTTATAACGCTGGCGTCTCGTCTATTCTTTCCCGTCGACCGGTGTCCGGAGATCCGTGACAAAATAAGTGGCGAGCCTGCCAGGATTCCTTTTCTTATTTTTTTGTCACGGATCATAAGGATCTCCGTGCGGCGGAAGGAATGGACCTGACAAAAATTTTAGAGTTGGCTGTGAAGCTGGGCCTATCCAGTGAGGAAGCTAAGAGTCTGTACGATCGCGAGGAAAAGAGGCTGAGGGATGAGCGAGCGGCGATACGCGAGGAGAGGAATGAAGAGGAGGAGCGCGACAAACGGAGAATTGAACGAGAGAAGGAGTTTCTTTTGTGGAAACAGCGCACTTTGGAGGGAGGTGGCGAGATGAGCGCAGGTGAAAGGGGATCCACAGCGGATAGAGAACCTCCGAGATCGATGCGAGTCTGTCCAAAAAAATTGATGGCTCCATTTGACGACCGACGTGACGACCTGGATGCATACTTGCACCGGTTTGAGAGAATAGCCCTAGGTCAAGGCTGGGAGCGTAGTGAGTGGGCGACAGCGTTAAGCATGTGCCTAGTTGGTGAGGCCCTAAATGTGTTTGGTAGAATGCCAGCTAGCGAGTCCATGGACTACGACAAAGTCAAGAGGGCGCTCCTCCAAAGATTTAGACTTACTGCGGAGGGTTTTCGCGAGAAATTTCGTAGCGCTAAACCCGGGGATTCGGAGACGGCTAAGCAGTTTTCATGTCGCTTGGCGAACTATTTCGACAGATGGTTGGACATGTCCAACACAGGGAAGAGTTTTGAAGAAGTACGTGACAAGATGGCCACAGAGCAGTTTCTGGCTTCTTGTGGTCCGAAACTTCAGATTTTTCTGAAAGAACGAAAGCTTAATAGCTTAGATCAATTCGCCGACGCCGCTGATCAATTCTTAGAAGCTCAAGGGCTGAGTAACTTAAGCAAAGTGAAAAGGGATGAAGGAATGGTCAAGGAGCAGAAGCAAAGAGTGCCAAAAGATTTCGGTGGTGCGCCTAAAGCCCCCATAAGATGTTTTCTTTGCGACAAGGTCGGGCACCGCGCAGCTGATTGTAGGACTAGTGGCTCAACCCTAGAGACGCATATCAGGTGTCAATTTTGTAAGCGGGTAGGACATACAGAGGAAGAATGCCGATATCGATCGCAGGATAGAGTGGCATGTGTTGCTGAGTTGCACGCATCGGCTGCTGTTCCACAAGTCAGAAACGAAGGAACGCTGCCGCAGAGTAATGCGGTACATGGAACGCCTGATGGGAAAGTAACAATGCCGGTGGTTGTTGGACGAATAGGGGGTCGGCATATCTTGGTTTTAAGGGACAGCGGGGCCAACACAGTTCTGGTCAGGAGAAGCCTCGTGAAAGATGAGCAACTGACAGGAACTATGTCCTCCGTAACTCTTGTAGACGGCACGGTCAGGCATCTTCCCGAGGCTAGGATTTCTGTATCCACGCCATATTAGACAGGACAGGTGTTGGCAAAGTGCGTTGCGCAACCGATTTATGACCTGATATTGGGTAATATACCGGGAGCAAGAGATGTCGATGACCCAGATGTTGATTGGAGAACGCGTAACATTGGGGAAGCTCAAAATGAGGACAGGCAGGAGATAGCACAAGAAAAGATATGCCCGGTTAGTTGTGCAGCGGCGGTAGAGACGAGGCATGGAGAAAAGGCCAAAGCAAATCATCGTCCACTTTGCACTCCAGCTGCGGGTCCTCTAAGCATAACACCAGCGGAGTTGGCGAATGAGCAAAAGCATGACCCCAGCCTGCAGGCTTGTTTTGAGAACATAGGGCAGTTACGAAAACAGAAACGGTATCGCACATCCTGTATGTTCCAAATGATCGATGGCGTTCTCGTCAGGAGACGCGTATTAAGATCTGGAAGAGAAGTCCAACAGCTGGTTATCCCGAAGGGCCTTCGAAGGAGAGTGCTGAGCTGGGGACATTATAACATTAAGGACGGACACAATGGTGTGCAGCAGACGCTGTGGCGAATCACGGATAAATTCTTTTGGCCAGGTATCCAGAGTGACATTAAACGTTACGTAAGGTCGTGCTACCTCTTTGATTGTACATGTTGAAGGTATATACAGGAGCCGACTTGATCAGTAGAGTGAACTGGTTGAACTTTCGGATTCTCTCTTCCGTATAACGTGTTTGTATTTCGAAGGAATCAGTGTTGTCAGTATAGTGCGGTGTAAGAACATTGACAACGACGGTGGTGAGACACATAAGTGGTTTAGTGTGGACAGTTGCAGCGATTGTGTGTCAGTGGTATATTTTCAAGACAATGGTGGCACTGGATGGCGAGTGTGGTGGTGGTGGTGTTTTAGGGTGTGCGTGAGACAGTGGTAAACGTCGGACTGGGGCTCATCGGAAGACATCACGGATTTTGAGCAGTTTTCTTCGGGAGAAAACTCTTAAGGAAGGGGGGCCATTGTCACATTTATGTGACAAGGAAAATACCGCAAAAGAAGAGAAAGAAGACTAACAGGACATGACGTTGCATCAGGGCACCAAAAGAAAAGGAAGACGAGGTGAAAGATATAAAAAGAGAAGGTGACGTGGACAAGGGGGCTCGGGAGTGTTCGAAGGTGAACGCGTGTGCTGGGTATGAGCGTCGCCGGCCTGTGTTCCGGGCGCTCGAGCTCCGACGTCCTACCGCAACGCACCGTAGCCACCGCCTGTGTGAGGACGCATCCAGGGACCGGGTGAAAAGACCAGCAACGCCCAAGGAGCGCCAACGGCTCTTGTACTGTGCGCTCCAACCTACGGCACCGCTCCGTAGGCCCCAACCGAGCCTATCCCCGTGGGATGCGGGCCCCCTCCAGAACCAGCGACACCCCAGGTCAATGAACCACGAGCCGATCAGCCTTCGCCGCCACGCCAACACGTGTCCTACAAGGCAAGTCAGCCCCATCGACTCGGACGCCGATGGCCAGGCCAGTGCCACCGCAACGCCGTCTCGCCTCGTCACGTATCGGCGACAAACGCCGTGAGTGCTGAAAGCGAAGAACGCTTTGAAATAACTAACGACTTACGTTCTCTTTTCTTTTTCTTTTTTTTTTCTGCGGGGGGATAACTTGTTTATAACGGCGTCCAATTTAGTGTGTTTCTTGTTCATGTTAGCAGAGGTTTTTGTTTGTTGGTTGTGTGTGCTTTCTATTAGAGGGTAATTAAAAAATGTCTGTTTATAACGCTGGCGTCTCGTCTATTCTTTCCCGTCGACCGGTGTCCGGAGATCCGTGACACGCACAAGCACTGCACAAGCACTACACAAGCATTCATAAGCTTACATACATATACTGTGCAAGTCCAGAGAAACAGGAAAAGTTCTTCAAAGCTTGTCACACAGGGAGGCTGGTAAGGATGAGCACCTCATCAAGATGGGGTGCCAGTCTGGTATGATATCTAGTTCTTCGTAAATGTCCTTTAGATGGAGAGCCATACGCATGAAATGCATACTTGAAGCAGTGACTGGTTCTGCATTTCGGTCTTGCATGCGCGTTTTCCACAGACTGTGCAGTCCCATAAGGAAAAACATGTCAAAGGGCACTTCATCAAGAGACGTTGGGAGAAGGTAACGTATCGTATGTGAATTAATGATAAAATATTTTTTAAACGTTCTTTGAAGGATGTCCCAAAACAGAATGGCATCTTTGCAGCTAATAAAACAGTGTTCTGTGGTCTCTGGTACACCGCAGAGACGGCAGTTAACTGACGAAACAAAAATACCTTTCTTCTGCAACCACGATTTCACCGGCAGTGTATCAGTATGGAGCTTGTAAAAGGAGGTTTTTGTATCAGGAGAGATATACATTTTCCGAACTCGTTTTAGCACATCATGTCCTGGAAGGTCGGAATATACTGTGTGGTAAAGCGGAGGTGGGAAAAGCATGGATAACAAATCCTTGTAGAGTCTCCTGCGTGATACTGTGTATAAGTATTCTATGGAAAACCGGACCTTGAGGAATCGAACAGCGATGAGAACTTCCTGCATGAATCCCCACAAACACGGGCGCATAGAGAAATCTGAAGAAACAATCAAGTCTGGTAAGGCATTAACAAATGTAATCTGCATGAATGATCGAATAATGGGATGGGAACTGTCGCGAAAAAAGTAGAACCTTGAAACTATTTGCCACAGATATAAATGAACTAATCCCAGCCCTCCCTCCCTTACTGGCCTGAATAGGTTGTCCCGTCTCATTGCTTCAAAAGTGGAAGACCACACGAAAGTTGCGAAAGTCCGATGAAAGCGTTGTATGTAGGACCGAGCGCAATGAATAAGTTGCAATACATAGTAAAGCTTTGTAGCTAAAAATGTATTGCAAGCTTCAGCTCTCCCAAAGATGGAAAGGCGGTGTGGAACAAAAGTTTGGGCCTGTCGCTCAAGCTTAGGAACGCGTTCTTTCCAGTAACGTGCACTGAATCTGTAGGCATCTAACGGCACACCCAGGTACTTTGGTGGAGTACGAGTCCAATTGATTCCTGCGAACTTCTCCGGCGTACTACCCCATGACCCAAACCATAATCCTAAACTTTTAGATGAGTTTAAACGAGCACCTGATACAATACCGAATTTACTTATTGTAGATACCACATTCTCAACACTTCGTTTGTCAGAGCAAAAGAAAGCTACGTCGTCTGCATAAGCCAATACCTTAACTTCATTGCCTAATATATTGAAGCCGCGAATACTATTGGATTGTATTGTGCTCAGGCATAGCGGTTCAAGATAAAGTGCAAACAGCAATGGGGACATTGGGCAGCCTTGCTTCACAGAAGAGCAAATAGACACCGGCTTTGACAGGTGTCCATTAATAATTAGACGAGTTGAGCAGTCATTGTAACAAAGTTTAACGCCTTCCAGCAACACAGAGCCAACATTTGCATGTTCCAGAAGGGAAAACAGAAAGGTATGACTGACACGGTCAAAAGCTTTGGCAAGGTCTACCTGTAGCATAGCAAGATGTCCTTGACAACTGTAGCAATACTGAAGTGTTCGAGCGATGTGTATATTTGTTTGTATGGAACGACCCCTAATGCCACATGTCTGGTGAGAACCAATAAGTATTGACATCACCAACTGTAACCGATTTGATAATACTTTAGCAAAAATTTTGTAGTCAACATTGGACAGCGCTATTGGCCTGTAGCCTTCAACGGAACGAAGTTTTTCCTTTTCAGAGCTTTTCGGAATCAGAACAGTATGACTTTTGCAAAAGGACTGCGGGAGAGTCTTCATATCGTAACTTTTCCTAAATATATCCAACAGAATTGAACCGAGAGTTGTTTTGAATGATTTATAAAATTCAGCAGGAATCCCATCAGGGCCAGGTGTTTTTGACAAAGGTAGTTGATCAATGGCCTGCTTAACTTCCTCTAAAGTTATAGGACTACTAATGATTGCGCAGTCATCTTCGTTCAATGGGCTTAACAGAGAAACAAAATTTGCTTTGCGTTCGCCACCATGGTCATCAGGAAGAGCACTAAACAACACTTTGTAGTACCTTTCGAATTGCAAAGTACTGTCTTTTGTATCTGTTAGAAGAGCACCGTTAGAACGCAGATCTGGAATAGACTTGGACAGTGCGTGGCGCCGCTCATCAAGTAAAGCTTGACGCGTTGGTTGCTCCGAATTCAAAGTCCTGCTGTTCCGAGATCGAATAGCAGCATCATAATTTTGTAGCTGGCACTTAATGCTTTCAATCTCATTAATGTATGCGCCTGGTTTTTCGCATTCAATCTCGTAAAGGTTACAGAGGCTTTTAAATAATCTCTTCTCCTCATTCTTTCGATAGTACGATTTGACAGATCCAATCTCTATGGCTAGCGCACGAACCTCTTGCTTAAAAAGCTCCCAAGCAGCGAACACATGTAATCCTTTAGAAAAAGAATTTCTCACTGCCTCTTTAACTATATTATTGAATTCCTGATCGCTTATGAGGTCTGAGTTTATCTTCCAAAGTGCCCACTGTGGTCGGAATTGAGTTCGGCGGCTTGTACCAATTTTTGCGATAACTATACAGTGATCCGAAAATGAAACTGGCTCAGTGCTGCACGAAAGTTCTCGAGGTAGGAGTGATTAAGATACGTAAATTCGATCAAGGCGAGCAGAAGAGCTTCCCTGAAGTCGAGTATACGCAGTTACTTGACCGAATGTACCAATGTCAATGAGCCCTGCATTATCTACGATACCACTTAAAACTTCACCACTCCTGTCTCGGTGACTATTAGGATTGCTGCGATCACTGGGATCGCATACACAGTTGAAGTCGCCCATTAGTACAGTGAAATATTCACAGTTAATTAGACTGGACATATCTTCAAATAACTGAACCCTTTTTGAAATCTCATTAAATGCATACAAGTTGATAATCCTCCACGGCACTCCATGCAACACAAAATCGCAGCATATGTACCTGCCTTCGCTGTCAACATTAGTACTAATTGCTGAACAAGGTAGACTCTTTCTCAGAAACAACCAGCAGCCCGCAGACAGACCTTTTGCATGTGAAACGCAAACGTTATAGTCGGACAGAAAGGGCCGTAGGGCCCTCTCAGTGTCTTCGTCACTATCGATCTTTGTCTCCTGGATGGCGACAAAGTCGAGGCGTTTTCTTGTAAAAAGCCTGCGGAGCTGCGCTTGTTTCTGGAAAGACCTAAGGCCACGAACATTCAATGTTGCAAAGATAAGTCGCTCGGACTGCGCCATGATGACTACCAACAATATGCTTACTGTCCCTTGTTATCACTTCTATAGGTCGCCGCCAACGGTGAGGCTTCTCTTGAACCCCCACCAGGCCTCCTAGATCGTGACCGCCGACAATTTCCGCTGTGTTTCGACGTTCGGCGACGACGCACCTTCCGATTCACACTCGCTCTGTCGCTCTCCTTTCTTGAATCTGAGCTGTACGTCGCTCGTCGCTTGGGAATTGTCGCATCCACAGAAACGTGCATGTCGTCTTCTGAGACCGTAGCAGGATGAAAAGGCTGCTGCGGAACTGAAGCGCACTTATCTGATGTTTCTTCATTGGACTTGTCAGAAGGTACGGCCTGTTCCTTAACAGGCTGGTCAGGACAATTTTGCTTCAACTGCTTGCATGGTTCACTCGGTTCTTCGTTTACCGCAGTTTCCGCAGACGCATGGACTGTTGTTTTCTTTGTGTCCTCGGTAGGCATTCTGCTTAAGCCGGTTGCATCTGTGCTTGACGAAGTGTCCCCTGTCACATCGAGCACTTCTGTGGCATCCATGATATGCTCTTGCAAGTTTTCATCCGGTTGCTGCGTGCGTTGTCGTAGTTTGTTGGCGTAAGTCATGACACATTCCTCAGTAGAATGACCAAAGCGTCGACAGTCGTCGCAGCGAGGAGTCTTGCAGTTTCGGCGAATGTGCCCCACCTTATTACAGCGAAGACAAAGTGGTGGCCGGCCAGGAATGAGAACAAGACTTTGAACTCCGCAGACTGTCAGGAGATGTGGAATGTCACCCACTCGGACTCCATCGGCAAAGGACAATACAACATCACGATTGAGAGTCCGCATTTGCTCCATGTCCGCCACTTTCCAGCTTTCTGTTGATATCGACTTGATCTTCCCGAAAACATGCAGTGCCTCTCGAACGTAGGTGTCGTCTAAGTGCTCAGGAAGCCACAGGAGCTTCATCTTTACTTCTGTGGGCTCCGGGTCAATCACAAGGCATCGACGGCCCTTGACGAGAAATTCACCTCGTGTGACTAACTTCGTTTTCGTCACTGTTGACCTGCACGTTACCATCCACACGTGCGACATTTGGAATTGACCTATCGAGCTGATTTCCTTTAGGTCGATAATGTTCCTGAGAGCATCTCTGAAGTCTTGAACACGGTAAGGGCGACCAGCCAAGTCCGCATGCAGAAAAACGGAGTCCACAACCAGCTTACCAGTAGGAAGGCGAGGCAACACAACACGGTAGTCATTACTGCTGGCTGAAGCCTGAGCAGCACCTCGGCTCAAGGCCGATAGATCCTTTGAGGCGGAGAACATTAAAAACGCGACCGTTCGGTCCGTCGTCTTTGTTGTCTTCCCACAGCCACACGCCATGCTCGTGCCAGCGATGTAATGGCGAGTAGAGGTGTGCACGGGCTCCGGGTAGCCCGAAAGCCCGAGCCCGGCCCGGCCCGCGGGCCGGGTTCGGGTATGCGGAGGTCTTCCCGTCTCGGGCCCGGGCCGGGCTCGGGCTACTCATCTCGGGCATCGGGTGGGCCGGGCCAGGCGCAAAGCCCGCTTCAAACCAAATATATAGACCGTGTGCCGGAATTGTTTTCTTTAACGATGAACCCACTGATCACCTTTGTGATTATTTATCCATGATAGCATCCCTCTGACCTACATCAGAGATACTAAACTTCTGGAAGAACAAGGAGTCAAATTATTCCAAGCTTGCTATGCTTGCGAAAAAAATATTCGCGATTCCGGCTACCAGTGCGAGCAGCGGACGGAACTTCAGTTCGACGGGATATATGATGCAGGAGCGCCGCACTTCACTGAAGTCCGAATCACTGCAGAGCTTGTTATATTTACACAATTTGTAATCTTTCTATACAAATTAACATGTGTCGTTTGCATATGTTTAACTTTGATATGTTGAATAAAATGCCACATGATAAAAAAGTGATATCTTGTCTCCGCAGCAAACTTTCATGGTGTCGGGCCGGACCGGGCCCGGGTTTGTATTTTTGTACGTCGGGCCGGGCCGGACGGGCTCGAAGCCCTTTAGGGTCGGGCTCGGGCGGGCCTCCGACGCAGTCAGTGGGCCCGGGCCGGGCTCGGGCTTGAAAATTAGGCCCGTGCACAGCTCTAATGGCGAGCTATTCATATGCACCATTTGCCGCTCGCGGTACCCAGATCTCGGAACAGCTTGAGCGTGTTTTCTATCACGCAACGCTTTTACAGTTTCTTTCAAATTGAAATCTGCCCTTGAGATGCGCACGAAAAAGTGGCTCCCTTCTGTACCACTCATGATGTAAAAGGAAGAAAAAGAACACCAGGCACACTTGGCGTAAGACGCCACCACTTGGCAGGAGACGCAGAGGGGTCATTCCACTTGTCGCAGTAAAAAACGAAGTATCAAAGAGCGTCGAAAAGTCATATAATCATATAATCAATCCTTGGCCAATTTCCCTAAGTGGGTATTAGCCATGTCAGAGGCAAGAACAACAACAGCGTCGGCTTCTGCACTGTGGACACTCGCAGCGCGTTGCTCACATACAAACGTGTCACAACTGCAACAGTTGTCAGTTCACGCTTGTCCTGTGTATACCTATGCGTCCTTTTCGAGCGTCCTTCTTTGTGCTGCGGCGGCGTGTTGCAAGTATCGAGCTGCTTGTCGTTCTTCGCGTGACAAACTAATTTCTTGCTATCGCATTCATTGCTTCGCCCTGCTTTGCTTCGCCATTGCTTCGCCATTGCTTCACACAGATGAAATCGCGATTTGGTATGTTTTATTGAATGCACGCCATTGAAGAAGCATTCGTAGACAATAGCTGTAAATATTGCGGCTTAGCGAAGTGAAGATAATTTTTTAGAACAAGTTTTGAAATATGTCCACTGTAGTGGACACCATGCATTGCGGGAACGCAGCTGTGGTGCGTCCGAGACACGCATATGCATATTGGGAACTAAAGTGGACAAAAGGGGTTTTCACTCGCCGTGCAAGATCGCGCCACTGTCCCACGCCTTTTCCTGCACTTTTTTTCAAGCTGGCAGACTCCTACTTTGGCGGGTAATTCAAGTTATTCACTTTTTTTGTTTCTTATAAAACAGATGAAATCGTGATTTGGTATGTTTTATTGAATGCGCGCGATAGAAGACGCACTCGTAGTCACGAGCTGTAAATATTGCAGCTTAGCGAAATCAAGATAATTTTTCAAAATCGTTGATCCCCCCTCAGCCCCCCAGCCCACCCCTTCACTTGAAAAAAAAATTATTGTTACTCTTCTGGTGGTACTGCAGCTAATTTTGTTGTGTTCATTTGTTCGAGCAAGACAGCTCGACGGCTGAAAAAAGCTTTTGCAACTTTCACTAATTGAACCTCTTGTGCATGTTGTTCACTGTAGTGGACATTCTGTATCTTATTAGGCCAAGTGTCGGAAAAATTTTAAAAAAAGCGATAATTACTAGAGATTATTAGCCTACAATACAAAACACATCTTTTTAGGCACATATGAGCATTTTAAAGCAAGTCCTATTTTTTGTTAATATTTCATAATTAAAAATGCCATTAAAATTGGGCCTCACGCGAACACTCCTAACTCAAATTCCGCTCAATAAAGAAGTTTTATTTTTTGCAGGGAGATCAAAAAGGTTTAGGCCTGTGCAATGAACCAAAACAAATTAGATCTGGTTACTATTAAAAACATAGTGATAAAATAATAAAAAAAGTACGCATTTGCACTATGGGCCACCTTCGTATAACAGGCAGCCATATTAAACCTTGTGGCACGATTTTGCTTATTGAGGTTCATTGCACGCCTACTGAGGTGATAAGGAAGTGTGCTAAGTTTTAATGAGAAATGTTTATTAGAAAAAGAGTTATGACTGTTCGCGTACGGAAAAATACCAGAAATATAAGTTCTGAGAAAATCAACAAACAAGATTTGAAACGAGTGCTGCGCTCACACAAGGTGATCAAGAGCGCTAAGATTCTCAATATTTCTTACCAGTTCCATCGTGGACCTTACTATTGTGTGCCTTTGCTCGAGCGGCAACTCTTAATTTTTTTTTGTCTAGCTTGTATTGCAGCATCGGCGCCATCACGGGACCCTTTCGCGCTGCGGTGCGGATCATTTGTGAGGGAAGCTTTGGTAATGTAAAGGGCTGGATCGATCCGCATTTGCTTAAAAAGTATAATGTGCTTTTGTTTCCACTATTGAAATGACACACAGCGTCAAATAAAGCAAATTTGATGGTTTACAGTGTCCTTGAGTGTGATCAACACATGTACCACGTTACGCGTGCAGCCTGTTGAGAAGTTTATGACTTTTATGAACAAAAATGATGTGTTGACAACGCTTTTAGAGCACTTATTACATCTTCACAGTTGACATGATTGCGAAAAAACCAACAAAATACAAGATATCAAGGTAATCTTATGATTCACACAAAACTGGGACTTTCAGTTTCGTATTCGTAGGTGATGGGTGGTGTCACATTTTTTCCTTGTATCTTTTGAGAAAACCTGCGTAGACAGAAACCTTTTGCAGCAATATGAAGGGGAATAAATTGCTTTGCAATATGAAGGGAATAAATTGCAATATGAAGGGAAAAAATGACATTTGGAAAAAAAAAGTCGCTTTTTCCACTTGGCCTAATACCTTAAATAAAGGTTTGACTTCAACAAGATTTTTTCCCGGCTTTTTCTGAAAGCAAAATAACAAAACCAAAAGTAAGCGCTGTTTAGATGCCTAGGTTTTTCGCCATGCAACAAAGGGTTAACTTGTAATTAACTTTAAGCCATTTTTTTACAGCGAAGCCGTTTACGCTATCGGTAATCTGTGCTCCGTCATGCAAAACTCCACAGCTGGGTATGCGTCACAGTAACGGGGCAAGCCCTACAGCCGAGTGCAGACTGTGAGAACATTAAACGAAAACTCTGCTCTGTCAACGCAAAACAGAGAGAGAGAGACAAAGAAAGAGAGAAAAGGGAAGCGATAGAAAGAAAACAACGAGAAAATATTGGGTGAAATAAAGGAAATTAAGCCATAAAAAGATAGAAAGCCACGAAAAAGATATATAGTATCACCAATTCACAATATCAATATCCAATCATTAGAGTGTTTTTGCCAAGGTTAAGGGCTGGGCGAGTTGGTACGTAGTGCGAAGGGAAACACAGCGCTGAAATTTTGACGAACACAAAAGAAGGCGGACGATGACAGCGCCTGTCGTCGTCTGTCTTCCTTTGTGTTCGTGAAAATTTCAGCTCTATATCTTCCCTTTGTACAGTGTTAAGGCGAAAGCCTTTAATGTCTTATGCTCATGTCCGTCCGGTGTCCGTCCGGCGTCCCTCCGTCCGTCCGTCCCCACCCCCCACTGCGCATGCGAAAACCAATTAAAAAAATAAAAATAAAAAACGTCCTCTCCACCTCTCTCTCCTCTAGGCATCCCTCCCCGCGGAGGGCCACACCCTCACTGCGCATACGCGTCTTCCCCTCTCTCTCCTCTCCTACGCTCCCCCCCCTCTCTCGCCTCGTGACGCCGACGCAGGCAGCGTCCGCTAGCGAATTTCTTGGTTGAAAAAACCGACTGCTTGCGCTGCACAACCGTTCACTGGCCACCCCGTATATATGGCACGGAATCTAATATGCAAGGAAGTGCCGGTGGGAGATTTCTCCTGTGCGTTGTAGAACGATAAAAATTCGCAGCGTGCGCGTTAACTAAAAGCGGACTGCGGGTCTCTGCGGGCCAGTCCGAGTCTTCTGTTCTCATTGCCCATTAGCAGCGATTGGGATATTCCAGTAGGAAACACCGGTCCATCACTGCGTGCTTTTGCGCCTCCCCAGGTTTCTCTCCTTCGCAACGCTGCGATGAGCACCAGCGTCAACGCCGCCGCCAGTGTAAGCGTTAGCGCCCGCCGCTTCGCATCTACACATGGTTCCCTTTAGCGGGAGATGGTGTAATCATTAAGGCGAAACCTTTAATGTCTCATGCTCACGTCCGTCCGGTGTCCGTCCGACATCCGTCCGTCCGTCCGGCGTCCGTCCGTCCGTCTGTCCATCCGTCCGTCTGTCTGTCTCTCTGTCTGTCTGTCTGTCTGTCTGTCTGTCTGTCTGTCTGTCCGTCTGTTTTTTCCGTCTGTTCGTCCGTCCGTCCATCCATCCGCCTGTCCGTCCGTCCGTCCGTCTGTCTGTCCATCCGTCCATGTCCGTCCGTCCGTCCATCCGAGCTCTGGCACGGAGCCAGGTGGCCGCCGGGGTGCGCAAGCGGACGCCGGTCGCGTCGAACTCTATAGCGCTCGCGCTTTGCTTGCGTAGCATCGCTGTGCCCAGAGTTTGCAATCATTCTGACCGACGCCGTCTCAATGGACCCAGGCGTTCACGGAATACACTTTCGAATTTACAAAGGGTCCGTCAATTTAAGAGCTGGAACGCGGATGGCGTTTGCACGATGCGCAAAGCGCGAGAAAATACTAACGCATGCGAACGGAAAAGAGGAGTCTCGCGTCTCGCTGCGATTCGCGATAAAAAATTAAAAAAGAAAACACGCACACATTCGGTTTGTGTGTTATCCCACTGAGAGTGTGAAAGAAAAAAAGACATGGCACAATCAGTGGAATGGCCACACGCTTTCGCCGAACACACTTTGGAATGTACAAAGTGTCCTTCATTTTTTTTTATATGGCTAGAAAAATTATCTATGGCGTTAAAAAAGTTTAATTCATAAACGTCAATGTACAGCAGAGCTGTGGAGAAGCCTCAGTGATCAAATGCCAAGTGATTCAAAACTTGAAGACGGGCATGGTTTAGCGTTGATGCAAAGTCCTCTTCACTTCATAATCTGCATGTCTTCGAGCTCCAATTGCTTCCGCTAATCTATGCTATGCCCTCCCCCTTCGTTTCCCTCCTCCCCTTCCCACACTCCTTCTCACCTCCCTTTCCACCTTCTATACATGGCTATACTATAACTATATATGGCCCTACTATAAGCCGTCCCCTCCTCCTCTCCTTCACTTCCCTTTCGCAACACTTTATATAAAACACATGGATATGGTTGTACTCTCTCCCTTTCTCCGCATCCTCACTGTTCTAACCCCTACTTTTTATACTATGCTATGCTCTTAACATCCCTCTTCTCCTCCTGCTAGTACTCCTCACCCTCACTTCTCTTTCCGACCCCCTTTCTACACTAGACAATGCATGGCTATGCTATCGTTAAGCCCACACAATCTTCTTCACCCTCGTTCGCTATGCTGCGAATATGAACAGATCTACTTGAGCTGGGCTTTAACAGCTAAGCTGTTAAAGTTAACATTGCAAGAGGATCGATAACTGGGCTAGTTGGTTTAATTATTTCTCTGTTCAAAGCGCACACCAACAAAGACGAAAGGAAAGACAACAGGACAAGCGCTTGTCCTATTGGCTTTCCTTTCGTCTTTGTCGGAGTAGGCTTTGAACAGAGAAATCATGGAAAGTTAACATTAACTCGAAACGCTACGAAGGAGAGGAGGATTGGATGTTTGATGCCTTCTTAGTACACGATGTTTCGAAATCTCGTATGAATTCGTAGCAATTCATCCAACTCTGGGTGCAAATCCCGAATTGCAGACATCTTGGGGACTTCAAGGCCGCATCATTGCGTTTGGATAATGGACTGCGAATAGCTTTCAGAAGCGACAAACTCTTCCATAGTTAGGTGCCCTTCAGGGGTCGATCGTGCGCGACAAGCTGTGACGAACCTCAATACCCAAGCCGTGACTCGCAGCACACGAAACCAAGAACTCTGTTTTCGATCTTGATGGATCGAAAACAGAGTGCACCGATGCGGCCGATTCAACATACAGGAGGCGCTGTCTGAGGCACACAGAGTTTATATAAATTTGCGTTTGATAGACTGTGGATGAAAAGATGGGAGTGAACGGACACAAAAAAGATCACCGAAAAAATTAGCCGCGTATCTGCGTGTTTCGCTGCAAATGTCGCCGAAAGACGATAGTTTTCTGCCAGCCGTACTACATGAGTCCTGGTCTCATCCGCGGCCACCCGTGATGCCTCAGACAGCGCCTCCTTTATGTTGAATCGGCCGCATCTGGCTCAATACCCAATACCCAAGCCGTGACTCGCAGCACACATAATCAAGAACTCTGTTTTCGATCTTGATGGATCGAAAACAGAGTGCACAGGTCTCGGTGACGCGAAGAGCATAACGATGCGTACTTTTGACTCCTCATATTTTACGACAGTCAGTCCGCCGCGGTGGAACAGTGGTTACGGTGCTCGGTTGCTGACCCGAAGGTCAAGGTTCGATCCCGGCGGCGGCGGTCGCATTGTGATGGAGGCGAAATGCTAGAGGCCCGTGTATTGTGCGTTGTCACTGCACCTTAAAGAACACCAGATGGTCAAAATATCCGGAGCCCTCTACTATGGCGCCTCTCATAATCATGTCGTGGTTTTGGGACGTAAAACGCCAGATATTTATTACTTTACAACAGTCAGATTGGCGGTTGAGTGCTTGGACCAGGCTTCGCGTCTCGCCAACCTCGTTAGTTCTCGCCATCAAATTTCCCTGTCCGAAACTTTATCTATGTGTTTCGGAAAACTAGGTCATCTGGGTTTTCATTGCGAGAAGAAATGGGAAGACTTGACACTATCCTGGATTCATATGACCTTGTTTTTGGCAAACCGCTGCCACAGTTGGAGCTAGTGTCATTGTTGGATCGGAAGAAAAAATAGCAGTTACAAAGAATAGTATACTGATTGCTGTGCATCAGTTATGAGCATCGCTACATAGGCACCCATGAAAGCTCCAATAAGCTCGAGCCACGACAGTGAAAGCCGTTTTGTGGGAGCTACTCGGGCTTTTACAACGAGCATCCTCAACAGGAGCTTCATCCTGGTTGTGCCGTAGGTAAGCAACAACACTGTAGGCAGCCTTGATTGAATCCGCAAAGACATGAAGCACATAATCAAAGACGCTAACTTAAAAACAGGACCTGCGGCTTGCGCCGGTACCGACAGAAGGTTCTCTCGAGGCTGCTTGGCGTGACAGATAAGAGTCGTCTAGAAACTCATCATTGGGCCTTCATGGCACTGAAGTTCAGAGACTTCACAGCTTCCCACAGCTCGGTCCTCGTACTCTAGAGCAGAGTCAAAGTCCGCAAGCCCCTCGTCATCAGTCATCTATGTGTACAGTGCATCGTTGGCCTCGGCGAGCTCGTCGGCACTTTACTCCAAGCACTGCAGAATGCTGCGAAGTCCCGCCATATCGAACTCACTGAGGCTAGAAGATTGTTAAGTTCATTGTAGATCTTAGTGTTGCGTCGCGGCCGAGCTGCTGTGTTCTTTCACAGGCGTTCCATGGTTCTCCATGAAAGGCGGGTGGGCTTTCTACACCAATGAAAAATCCAAAAACTTCATTTTATGACTAACCATGCTTCAAGAATCGCCTGAATTGATCAGACAACCACTTACCAACGCTGCTGTTTGTGCCAGCGAAACAACCCATCCTTCTTTTCTATTTTATTCTAGACAGCACCATTCTTGCTATTATTAACAGCACACATTGTAACATGATCACTGCTTAAAAGTAATAGCTGGAAAGCACGTATGATTCGTGGCACCTGTTTTTGTTTAATAGCGCAGCTGTTTGAGCCGAGTTTTGTTTCCGTGACAGGTGAACACAAGTGATCATCATCATGAATCGGCACGCGCTCTCCTAGTCCTCACGTCTTCGGCTTCTCTTCCCGAACATGTGTGCCGATTTGACCAACGTGGGATGCAATAGCTTTGATGGGCGAGAGAACGAGTAGAAAGAGAAAGAGAAACAGAGCGATAAAGAAAGATAGAAAAAGAAACAGGGAGTTAGCTTTGAGCCGTGAAATCATAGCTCTTGCCCACAGGACATAGACAGCCACGTTACACAAGCAATCCCTAATAACATCATATCACAGTTTGTGGAATATTGCGCAGGTACTAATGACCTAGAGTTTTGTCATGAGACAATATCATCATTACATTTCTTCGTCAAAGCGTTCGTTACAATATCAACCATAAACCATTGAAGTAGCTGAAGGGTGTAAAATAAATTCCAAAGAACATTTGACAGACACCTTCAACATAAGACTTATAAGTGCGTAGCCCTTGAAGAACCCGGCTTGTGGTCCATGCACTGTCTGATGTTTCATGGTCACGCAGTGGTCAGTCAAAAAAGAAACTAACAATGGTCAAAGTCAGACCAAGTAAAACTTAAAAGTGCTCGAATTTTTTAAACTGCTCAAATAACCATTCATCGCCTCTGCAAGCGCGCGATTGCTGAGTCGGTGGCATGCGCGCATTTGCGAAGGAAATTGCTCGGTTGCACGTTCTGCGCACTTCATGGGTTTCGCAGTAGTGGAGCTGTATTAAGCGCAGGATTTAGAACTACACAAAGACCTACACAAAAACGGTATCAGCAGAGGACTTAGCCCGGGATTTTGAACTGTAGCAGGGCCTACACAAGAGCGACGTTAGCGCAGGACGAAGCGCGGTATTTAGAAATACATGAAGACCTACACCGGTATTACATTAGCGCTAAATTACACGCAGAATCAGCACAACAGACGCTTTATGCGCGCCTTCGTTACAATTGCTGCCATCATAGCTCCTGCGTCGGTCTTTTTTTTTTTGGCTTGGGTTTATTTCTGTGCGCATCATGTGGTCTGTTTTAATACTTTCCATAAATTTTCAAACCTTGCAAGAGTTGTCAGCGCCAGCAGATTCCTTGCGTGAAACGAATGCGTAGCCAGTATGGCCACTTAACGCTATACGAAAAAAATAATGCCCGACCTAAACCGTATTTCTTGCACGTTTGATGCTGATATGAAAAATTGCACGATTTCTTAAAGCTCACAATACAGTGGGCGTTCAGACTACCAAACACTTTTCATACATCACGCACACTTGGCAGTGCAATAACTAAATATACCGCTTAATACGACAGGTTCCAGCGATATCGCGGAAGTCTTTTACTGAACATCCAATCGCGTTTATTTACAAAAGGCTGCACCACTCTCACCAAACCTTCCTGCTGATTTTTTGTTGTTGTTGGGAGCTCCTTTTTTGTTTGTCGTCGGCTTCCGCCTGTTCCTTGCCTCTGGAGCCACCCTCATCGAACGCTTCCCTTGAGACACTGTCTAGGCGTGCTCATCAGCATGCAACGCTGCGAGCGCTCTTGTCAGAAAGCTTATATAAGTAAATCTCGTCTAGGTTTTTCGTAGCTCGGCATCTTGGAGCGATCGCCTATCTATCACGCGAGGCACGCAGCTCATCTATCACTTGGCGCTTTTAGCAAACAGCCGATGGAATGCGAAGACTTTACAGCGTGCTCGCTTGGGGTAAACTAAAGATAACAAATTGGGAATAAAATAAAGAAATCGCGCCAGTTCCACACCGTGAAAACTGTACAGACTGCGGAGCAGAGCTACGTGTTCGCCTGTCTCTGCCGGCGCTCGGCTTGCGTCAGAGTTTTCCGACGCTCGGGGTTACCTTGCATTCGCTGCCGTTTAACCTCTGTTTCTCTATTCTGCAATACAGTCTCTAACTCCTAGCGTTGGCGCTTCGCTATCGTTTAGCAGGAATTAACATTTCGGCGATGCTGGCATTCAAGGACAAACGTTCAGCCTTCTTGACACCCATGGCGGAAAGCAAACCATTTGTGTTGCAGCGACGCCCTCTCTCGAACTATTTCGGCTCTGACTTGACATGTAGAACCCTCTTTCCACCTATTCCAATTCGTCGTCCCAGAGAAATTCCCACAACAGCCCCCAAATCACGGCCACCTTAGAGGACCATCTACTTATCTGCGTACGAAACTCCGAGTCATTGGCCTATATATTCAAGGCAAATCTCAAGGCAACGTACATCAAGGAAATATTAGAACACGTTCCTTAAGTCACGCACATGATCCGTCGCATCACAAATCGAAGCCACGGACTTCAAGAGCAGTACATTCTACGTACCGTGAAGGCCTGCATAGTAAGCCGGGTCACCTATCACGTTTCTTAAGAAACCCTAACGCTTGCACAAGGGAAAGGGCGAGACAGTGCCCTCTGCTTAGTCGTCAAGGCAGCTCTTGGACTACCCACGTTCGCATCCACCGAACGTCTATTATCCTTTGGAGTGCACAACAACCTAAAGGAAATAATTGAATGACAGCTTAACAGTCAGATACGACTCCACCGCACCAAAGTGTGAGAGCGTTTAGTCATCAGGCTAGGAAATACTCCGAATCAATGTAGATGCAACACAACGGAGAAACAGCTAAACAGTGACTTCCGAGCAGGAATTACAATCGCTCCACAGACGCGCAATGTACAACTTGATCCGCAACGCTGGGCATGCGCGGGCAAAGACGAAAATGTGACATGCCTCATCAATTAGCCTCCGCCAAAAACTTTTCGAGTACACCGGCGCCGACAGACGCCACGCCCGCAATTTCACAGTTGGAGCAGTGCTTAACAATTATCACGATACAGGAGCCTGAATTTGCGTACCTACCAAGAAAGCATCTGAGAGCCAACATTGCGCCGTTGCTCTGGCGATTGCGAACGCTGCTGTGAACCTTGCTCCCACAGATCCGATTTTCACTTTTACAGATTCGCAGGACGGCTGTCGAGCGGTATTTTCTCACAACACACACAAACACACACACACACACACACACACACACACACACACACACACACACACACACACACACACACACACACACACACACACACACACACACACACACACACACGCACACACACACACACATACACACACACACACACACCGCATTTTTATTACCGCATTCCACAAGCCAGATAAGTTCCGACTTTCCTGAACCCCTGATCACGCCTCTCTCCCTGGTCATGTCTGCGCAAATGCAGGTACCCGATCACTCATTCATCGGGAACCGGAGGAAGAGTTGTCCAACCTAGTTAAGGACACAAATATGGGACTTCTAGGATACTGAGACACCCTGGGATATTGAACAAAATCACCTTCGGTACTCTCCAACAAACCACGCACCACTACGAGAGGATGGAACCAGAGTCCGTCAACTGCTGGCCAGTTTTTACCCTCTACATGAGCCCTTCCACTCCCTACGCTAATGTCCTGGCTGCGGAGTGGTACCGACGTTATTTCACGTAACGCTGGATTGTCAGCGCCTACCTTGCCGGGCGCTCCCCTCACTCCTTTCCAATCCCAAACATGAAGGACTGGGAGGCCTCTGCGTGACGGAAGCATGAGTGGACAGCAGGGCGCTGGTCCGTCGGACGTGAGCTGTGGCGGCGGCAGTTGGTAAGGTGGACAATATTTCTTTCACAGAGAATCTATTTAATGGCGCCGTAATTTGTCCGTCGGAAATAGAAATGATCATCATCAGCAACCGGCACAAGCCCTCTACACCCGTTTCTTCATCTTCATCATCTTCTGCTTCACTCCCGTAACATTTGCACCAATTTCTTCCGCGTGGCCTGTAAAAAGCCTGATGGGAAAGAGAACAAGTAGAGAGTGAGAGATAAAAAAAAAGAAATTTAAAGGAAAAGAAAGAGAGGTATTTTTGGCGAAAACAAATTCTTCACACCGCGGGATTGGAACCCGCGTCAGGGGGCGGAAACTCCCCATACCTCCCATGTGACGCGCTCTCGCATGATGATACGCAGCGGCAGCGCCGCTTTTACTACTGGCGGCTGCCGGGCATCCAACTGGAAATAAATCACAAACAGAACATTTCTTTCGTGACGTCACTGGTGGGGTCACCAAATAGAGGGAAAGAGCGCAAAACCGAGAGGAGGAGGGTTGCCGCGGAAGCTCTCCTTTCCCACTTCGCATGCAAGCGGAATGTGTTCGTGCCCTCTTTCAGGTCCGCTGGCCGCTTGGGCGACGCGGACCACGTATGTCCTTCTTTCTCCGTGAACTACACACTGCTCCGAAAAACAATCCATGTCTGCCATGCCAACTACTCTTGATATATTTTACAAGTTTTGCCCTCTCTTATCTTCCTTAATCGATCCACCTACTGAATGGTATCATTTCAACAGCGTTAAAATTTTATCTATGGGAGATTTATCCGCAGCCAAACTGTTATGACCAAGCGACCTTGTAGCTATTCATGAAATCAACGGTTGTGATCTGTAAAATGCAAGCGAAAATGGCACCAACGAAAAAATGTCAATGAACAGAAGTGCTTAAACGAAAGCTCATGTACCGTAATCCATTAAAGTATCCCGATATTTTTAATATATTTCTGGCCATATTATATGGGTATGTGCACCCCGTCTCTGCTGAAGCTGAAGAAGAGAACCGGGGGCCTAGAATCTTGTTAGACAAAACGGTGAATGTGGCGCAGACGACACGACATCTGATCCATTTGGACGACAGCCCCTGCAACTCTTCAGATCAGGTAGCTGTGGATGCTCTCTGACGGGGAAGTATAACGGCAAGCACTACTACTGCCCCAAGCAAGGCTCTAGAGAAAGGCGAGTCACGAACTAACCCTTCGCCGTTTAACGACGCCGTGATTTGATCGTGTGGAGAAGAGGCGGGCAGCAGCCTGTCTGCCATTGAGAGTGGGCAGAGGCCGGGATGGCTGCCTTGAATGCGTCTGATACTTTGTCCCAAGCTTGTAACATGGGGCACGGCGAAATGAACCAGCCATGAGCACTGGTTATTTTTGCATACTTGACTTCGGTGGTCTCTTCTCGTTTCTGCAACGTCTTAGGGGAAAAGGGCGCGTCTAGGTCGACTACCGCAATGGTTCGCAAATGGTGCTCAATATATGTTACATACGATCCGGTCTTCGTTGAAACAATGGGCATCGCCGCTATCGCCGCTCGTCTATTGGGTGCATTCTCTTTCACGGTGAGTGCGCTTGCTTGGACCACGTCTTCTTACCCACTGGTACTCCCGCACAACGTACGCGAACAGCGTTTGCCCTTCTCGACCTAAAGGACGCTGCAGACATTTGATCAAGTAGTCGGAATTTCTGGTAAGTGTAAATATTCTCAGCAAAGCCGCCCCACCAGTTCGTTTTACCCAGTACACGACAGCCGAACGGGGCAGTTTGAAGCTGAGATGTCCACTCCTTCTTTTCGTTACTCCTTTCATAGTTGGTATTGACCTTGGCTTATGTCCTCCTGTATTTATTCGACCGTGTTTTTTTAAAACAACACACATATATGGCATCCCCTTTCTAAGTTATACATGACTGTGGTGCAATTTTTTCTAATTATTAGGACTTCAAATTGCAAATCCATGTACTATATACTTTTTGATACTAAAACGACGCAAGAGAAAGAATCCATGAAGTTCCCGTAATAGTTACTGAGAAAATTTTCAAAGTAAATCAACGACACTTACTGCAGTGAATGCCGAATTTAACAAGCGCAGAAGAAAGTGAGCAAGAAATAATTCAAAACAAGAAAAGATCTTCAATCACGAAGTGTGACCCATCTCAATAACAGCAAGCAAGAAAACTGCGAAGCTTTCAACGCAGACGTATGGCGTTGAATATTTGCGTCTTCTGTGTGTACCGTAAAAGGGAACGCTTGGGGGTGGGTGTATTGGTGAAAGCTACTAATCGCTGTAAAAGTAATAATGGTTTTTAGTTCAGTGTATTCCTTTAAAGTACATGCTTCCCGAAATTTCAGCATTAGCGGCATGACGGCCAACCTCTTGTCATACCGCTGACGAAGCACGAAACAAAAAACGGGTAAAGTCTTTGTTGTCTCAGAGAGAATCGTTCTTCTTTCTAAATCATGAATAAAAAAGAGATCAGATAGTGTACCTTGAACCGGGCATTGAAGTTATGCCTTGCTTGAACATTGATTCCTAGGGACATTATTTAAATATTTATTTATTTATTTAGTACCCACAACGCCCATACAAGCATTACAATGGGGGGCGAGTTGAGGTGGGGGTACAGAAAAAGAACAAAAATGAAAATCACAGGTTTGCATAATTTATGCAAAAAAGAAAAATAGTAATAAAAAGTTTCCTTATTCAACGCCGACACGACCATACACAGCTGCATTGAACACAGCTGCGTCACAAATGTCATATGTAGTGTGCAAACGAGAAAAGCAGAATGAACGATGATAGTAGTTAAGGGCAATACGAATAATAATTACAACAAAGCACTGCAGTGTTAGATGGTATGGTACAAGATGCAAAGAAAAGCTAAAGGAAAACAACATGGTTTACAAGTGGAATACGGTACAGATCATGGTAGTTGCGAGGTGTACGTATGATATTTTTAAGGCTTAGTGATCTGAAAATTCAATCGTTTTTATTGCAGAAAAGAACGTGTCAGTAGAAGAAATTCCTACATCTGTGGAAGGAAGTCGATTCCACTGACTTATAGTTGTCGGAAAGAAAGAGTTGCTAAAGGACGATGTATTCCCTTTATATTCTCTAATCTTGTGTTCGTGATGTCTGCGTCCTGATGTGTAGTGAGGCCGGTTAATGTATACGCCACGGGGAATGCGAGTATAAAAATATATGCTGTGTAATAGCTTCAGTCCTAATGGCGTTCTTCGATGCTGCAGAGACTACCATTTTAATATCGCCTTAGATACTGTCGCACTAAACTGTCTATCATACATGGGTGCAATAAGCACATATCTTGCCGCCATGGACTGAACTTTTTTCTAATCTATCTTTGTTTGATGCTGTCGAAGGGTCCCACACATTCTACTGTCGCAAGGTCAGGGCAACATTTAGAATGAGGAGCACTCGGTAAATAGGCTCTACTTCCAGCGTCTTTCCCCGTGAAACCAGAAGACCTACTTGCAACTAGTGCTCACAAAAATATTGTGGAAACTAAAGTGGATGCCAGTATCAGCTGAGTACTAATATACGAAACAAAACACATTTGTACAGTTCTTAATAATTATATCATGGCCCTAAATTTTATTTTGAGGATACGCTCATGTTACCCGAACGGTGCTCACATGCAGCTCATTCATCTCCCACCATCCAACCCGCTTACTTCCCCCAGCATTGATCTAGCCCGAACGAATATGGATGCAAAAAACATGCTTGATCCCGCCGTCATAGGGATCGGCACAACACGAAAGTAAAACGTGTCTTTCCAGAAGTAGTTGGATGTTCACTGTACATTGATATAAGATAGCTTAAACTAGGCTAATGGTTTTGTGTAGCTATAGCAGGGGTTACCGTGGATGCAGCCACGTTGAGGATTCGTGGTACAGATCCATCCCGATGACTAACGCCGATTATAAATAATTAAATAAACCCTTATGGTAGCTATAGGAGTTAACAGTGAGGGCCTAATTAGACGAACCGGTGGTACAGCCAGAAAAGCTTCACTGGTTGGACGCAGAACATGGGCTAAGGTCGCCGTCCCGCTGCATGTTAAAAAATTACACCATCTCCCGCTAAAGGGAGCCATGTGTAGATGCGAAGCAGCGGGCGCTAACGCTTACACTGGCGGCGGCGTTGACGCTGGCCCTCATCGCAGCGTTGCGCAGGAGAGAAACCTAGGGAGGCGCAAAGCACGCAGTGATGGACCGGTGTTTCCTACTGGAACATGCCAATCGCTGCTAATGGGCAATGAGAGACAGAAGACTCCGACTGGACACAGAGACCTGCAGTCGACTTTTAGTTAACGCGCACACCGTGAATGTTTATTGTTCAACAACGCCCAGGAGAACTCTCCCACCGGCACCACCTTGGAGGTCAAGATCCAGTGCCATATATACGGGGTGGCCAGTGAACGGTTGTGCAGCGCGAGCAGTCGGTTTGTTCAACCAAGAAACTCGCTAGCAGACGCTGCCTGCGTCGGCGTCGCGAGGAGAGAGAGGGGGGAGTGTAGGAGAGGAGAGAGAGAGGGGACGTGCGTACGCAGTGAGGGTGTGGTCGCCGCGGAGAGGGATGCCTAGAGGAGAGAGAGGGGGAGAGGAGGTTGTATTATTTTATTAAAGGCTGTGCGCATGCGCAGTAAGGGTGGTCAGGCCGCACACCACCACCGGATTAAACCCCGCTCTAAGATGCTTCACATCTAAAAATGAAGGACACTTTGTACATTCCAAAGTGTGTTCGGCGAAAGCGTGTGGCCATTCCACTGATTATGCCATGTCTTTTTTTCTTTTACACTCTCAGTGGGATAACACACAAACCGAATGTGTGCGTGTTTTCTTTTTTTAATTTTTTATCGCAATCGCAGCGAGACGCGAGACTCATCTTCCTCCGTTCCCATGCGTTAGTATTTTCTCGCGCTTTGCGCATCGTGCAAACGCCATCCGCGTTCCAGCTCTTAAATTGACGGACCCTTTGTAAATTGGAAAGTGTATTCCGTGAATGCCTGGGTCCATTAAGACGGCGTCGGTCAGAATGATTGCAAACTCTGGGCACAGCGACGCTACGCAAGCAAAGCGTGAGCGCTATAGAGTCCGACGCGACCGACGTCCGTCTGCGCATCCCGGCGGCCACCTGGCTCCGTGCCAGAGCTCGGATGGACGGACGGACGGACGGACGGACATGGACGGATGGACGGACGGACGGACAGACGGATAGATGGACGGACGGACGGACGGACAGACAGACAGACGGACGGACAGACGCACGGACGGACGCCGGACGGACACCGGACCGACACCGGAGGGACTTGAGCATGAAACATTAAAGCCTTTCGCCTTAAAGATTACACCATCTCCCGCTAAAGGGAACCATGTGTAGATGCGAAGCAGCGGGCCTCCTCTCCACTTCTCTCTCCTCTAGGCATCCCTCTCCGCGGAGGCCACACCCTCACTGCGCATGCGCGTCCCCTCCCTCTCTCCCCTTCTACGCTCCCCCCTCTCTCCTATAGGCATCCCTGCACGCAGCGTCCACACCCCCCACTGCGCATGCGCGTCATCCCCTCTCCTACGCTCCCCCTCTCTCGCCTCGCGACGCCGACGCAGGCAGCGTCTGCTAGCGAGTTTCTTGATTGAAAAAAAAACCGACTGCTCGCGCTGCACAACCGTTCACTGGCCACCCCGTATGTATGGCAATGGATCTTGACCTGCAAGGTGGTGCCGGTGGGAGATTTCTCCTGTGCGTTGTGGAACGATAAAAAATTCGCAGCGTGCGCGTTAACTAAAAGCGGACTGCGGGTCTCTGTGTCCAGTCCGAGTCTTCTGTCTCTCACTGCCCATTAGCAGTGATTGGGATGTTCCAATAGGAAACACCGGTCCATTACTGCGTGCTTTGCGCCCCCCAGGTTTCTCTCCTGTGCAACGCTGCGATGAGCGCCAGCGTCAACAGCCGCCGCCAGTGTAAGCGTTAGCGCCCGCTGCTTCGCATCTACACATCGTTCCCTTTAGCGGGAGATGGTGTAATCTTTAAGACGAAAGCCTTTGATGTCTCATGCTCACGTCCGTCCGGTGTCCGTCTGTCTGTCTGTTCATCCGTCCGTCCATCCGTCCGTCCATCCATCCATCTGTCCGTCCGTCCGTCCGTCCGTCCATCCGAGCTCTGGCACGGAGCTAGGTGGCCGCCGGGATGCGCAGACGGACGCCGGTCGCGTCGGACTCTATAGCGCTCGCGCTTTGCTTGCGTAGCGTCGCTGTGCCCAGAGTTTGCAATCATTCTGACCGACGCCGTCTCAATGGACCCAGGCGTTCACGGAATACACTTTCCAATTTACAAAGGGTCCGTCAATTTAAGAGCTGGAACGCGGATGGCGTTTGCACGTTGCGCAAAGCGCGAGAAAATACCAACGCATGCGAAAGGAGGAAGATGAGTCTCGCGTCTCGCTGCGATTTGCGGTAAAAAATTAAAGATGAAAACACGCACCCATTCGGTTTGTCTCTTATCCCACAGTGTAAAAGAAAAAAGACAGCATAATCAGTGGAATGGCCACACGCTTTCGCCGAACACACTTTGGAATGTACAAAGTGTCCTTCAATTTTCTATCGACAATGTTCACAAGTATGAACGCAGCCGCTTGTTCAAGATGAATGGGCGTTCAGAAAGTGGTTAAACTTCAGCCGGGTGGCTGAATCGAGGGACAGACAGACAGACCAAAATTTCTGCGATGAAGTATACCAAGAAAGACTATCGTCTTTAAAAGTTATTGAACACCACGGCTAGACGAGAGGCAAACGGAGCGCGCATCGTATCTCCCCTCTAGCCCGGCCGTGATATTTCTCGGGGTGAACCAGACTGCGGGGTGAACATAAGCGGGGAATATGGTTTTACAGCCAAGCGAGGCAGGCGCATGTCGCAGAGCTCTTTTTGGTATGGATGGATGCTATGAGCGAGGCCAACGCTTGGGGTAAGGTCGCGACATCTCGGTGTGTTAAGGCTTTGACCAAACTGCACTGTCCCATTGGAAACGCGCCGAATGGGAAGGACGCGCAGCAACGACGCGCTGCAGAAGCTAACTGCGGAAGCCACAGTCCTGGCGCATTACTTCACTTTACCGCTCCTAGTGGGTGACACCACCTCACCGACCCGTAGCACTGCGAGAGGAAAGGTGCCTTTCTAAAGCCTCCAAAGTGGGTGACCGGGGCGTGGACACCACGCAATAAAAAATTTACCGCCACGCAGTGGATAACGTGCCTGGCATTTGTTGTCGCAGACCGACAGGTCATGCGTTTGACTCCCGTTGACGGAACCTTTTTCTTTGCCATCTCATCGCGTGTAAGTCACGCAAATACGTCACTCAAAGCTTGGTGAACCCCGACATGAAGCACATCCGTGTTAAAATAAAGATGAAGCGATGACGTGCTTCTCATAACGTCCTGTCTCGGGTCCCCAGCTTTTTGGAGTTTCGTATAGGTAAAAACATTCCGCAGATCCCACGCATCGTGGGAATCGGTTTCATTCGAAGCAGTCGGCGAGTAATTGTTTATGCTGCATTTTTTCGTTTCGGGCGAAGCTTGACGAGGTGTATGTACCTGCTTCTATAAGTGCAGTAGTTTTTGGCACATGTTTCGAAAACCTTGCGTCCGCTGCGCATTACAACTGTTTTTGAGCCCCATCACATCTTGGGACACGTGTTCGCTAAGCCCAAAGACCGCGAATCTGCGAACAAAAAAAGCGGGGTCCTCTGCAATGTACAATGTGGGGACTCCAACGCAACTTACATCTGCGAAACGGGAGTAAAAGGTCAACAAGGCTTAGAGTACATAGATGGGATGTCATTAAAGACACTCATGCCACGCATTAAAAACAGAGCTCTTTGATCACTACTGAACGACAGGGCATACCTTCGACTTGAACAGTTCGACGGCGCTGGTTCGGGAACTAAGGTGGGAAAAAGAAAACTCCTGGAGTTGTGATTCATCCGTTGCGGCAGGTCGGCTTGCAACAACCGCGGCCCCCCTACCGGACGTTTATATGGACATATGTGACTAGTAGTGGACTGGTCCACCTCTGCTTACTTGATGCCAGTTTATACTAGGAGTGCCACGTGCACAGATGGCGAAACATCCATGTAATTTTGTTAATGCTGTTGTGGTGTGTTAAGTCGATGTAAGTCTCTTAGAATCATGAACTCACCCGGCTTTTGGCACATTTTCGCATTCCAGGTTATGTTTGTGCGTACGCCCTACAAAAAACAAACGAGCGGCGCTGACTAATACTCCCAGGTTTAAATGCATAGACATACCCGATAAATTGTACGCGATGAATACCGCCGCCATAGCTCCATTTAGAGAACGTTGGACACGTTGGTCGAATGTTTCAAGTGCAGTCCCAGCCGGTGGCGAGTTGTCCTTTCACCCACTTTAATTTCTTCGCAGAAGAAAATAAAGTGGCAGAAAATATAAATCCTAAGCAGAAGTAAAGATAGATTAGCGCGCGAACAATGAGAAGCGTATTTCACCACAAAGAAAGGCGACACGTGCGTCAGCACCACATCTGTTTCACTGCGTGCTAGTGAATTTGAGGTACTAAACAAAAAGTGATAGCTTGCACGAATCCAACCCCATGTACTGTTCCTTCGTGAACGCGCATGCGTTCGTTGCCTTTATTGCTATAAAATGCAATGCCTGTTGTTTTGAATAAAAATAGTTGCTTCTTGTTCTCGTCAAATGTAGCGCTACAATACTTTAAGTAAGAATGTATCCATAACTAGCCCCGCAACGTGTTTTGTTAAGTGAACTTTCTTCGCAGTTGTGTCATAGTTACAAGCAACGTCACTTATACATTACTTGGCTTGGTTGTCTGGTGGTTTTCGTTAATGTTCTGTCCAGCAAAAACAAAAAAAAAGAGCTCTTGAAAGACCCCTTATTTCGTTCAATATTACCTGTTGTACGTTCTGGCGTGTCCGAACTCATCAAAGAGAGAGTAATCGTCTCCAAGAGATAGCCAACCGGTGCCTTTGAAGCTACTTATGTATGTGACGAGAGAGAAGTCGCGGAAAATGTAACAGGTAATTTTTTCTGTTCAATAATATGACACAAATTTCAGCTATTTGGTGCATATTGATCATGCGTAAAGTGTCGTCATGCGCCCGGGAACGCCAGATGGTCGAAATTTCTAGAGCACTCCATTAGGGCTTGCCTCATAATTATATCTTGGTTTTGGCATGTAAAACTCCAGATTATGTTATTAGTTTTGACGTTTTCTGTGTTTTAACAGATTTTTTTTACCTTTAGAGCAATTCTCTGTATAAATACAATTCGCATTTTTGCGTTACAAAATGGCTTCGTTTTCTGTTTTTCATCTTTCTGTCATTTACTTTAATTTTCTGTTTTACTGCAAAGAAATTCTATGTTTAGAAACACGTTCAGTTTTCAAAGGTACAGCGGTGCTCTATATAGTGCCACACGCAGAGTAGGAAGGCTAAACTTAAACCTGAATCTCGGCGTTCTTGCATGAAGGAGACAAAGATGTACTGGGTTAAAGTTTAGGGCTGGTATCCTGTCTGCAATCCAGATGCGACAA
>JALIZH010023257.1:0-21730 GCA_030522465.1 Rhipicephalus appendiculatus | reverse complement strand
CAATCCAGATGCGACAATCTTGTCCGCCCGCCAGCAGGAACGCGCAACTCCAAATAGAAGCGACAGAAAAATGTTAATGATGGGAGAACACATTCGACGCTGTTTCTATTTCGTCTCAGGAATGAAGCAAAAGATTAGGAATGCAAGTGGGGCTCAAGCGGCCACGCAAAGTTTGCTTCTTGCTCTGATTACCTCAACACTGTTGCACGTAGTGCCGAATTCGGTGTACTATATGAGAAGGTGGAACCATAACCTTTCGCGGTGTTTGTTCATTCGGACTCTGCAGTCAATGCCATTAGAGCATTTGCACCATAACAAACACATCGGCAGACATTGAAATTCCGACAAGCAAATGTGGAATAATAAAGCCAAGGTTATAGTTCATTTGTTTCAGTGCGCATAGTGCACTTTCACTATATTTCGCCCCATGGTTCCTATATTTGAGGTCAGAATTACGATTAGCACGTCTGAGCTTTCATTGTCCTCATCATGATTTCTATTCATATAACTGCGTCTAAGAGGAATAGACTGCTGAAACGAGTTTCATTTCGCTCTACGACTCATGAAGCAAGATCCATGACTGAGCCGGCAACGTGGCAAGGGTTCAACTGCCGTACGTCCTAATTGCAATAACTTGTAAGGCTACGGGCCTTCTGATTAGTCTGGTGCGCGTTGAGCCATCAATTTCTGACGCCGAGAAACGTAGGCCTGCGATGTAATATGTAAGAATACTATTCCTTCGATGCTTATTCCTTCAGTCGTCAACACTCGTCGCAGAAGGCGGACCGTATTGGAAAGTTCGCTGATTAATTCATTATTTACTGTTAAGAAACAATAGAAAATGCACCGCATGGTTGTCTATTACTATCCTCCGTCGGCCAATTTCAAAAGGAACGTATGGAACCCTAATGAAGCATCCCAGCGTGGACAGTTATCATGCGACAAATTTTATGTGGCGAACATGCAGAGCACAAATAGTCATGAGATAGGATTTAACAATGCTGCCACCACAGTTTGTTTTTTCCATATTTCCCAAGCTATTTATGACATCTTTACTCACGACAAGTGTTGAGTCAAATACACTTATCAGTTTCTGTTTCCCTTTTATGACTGCAGTGACATGAGCCTAAACAAGAGTGTACATGCCGAAATATAAGACACGCTGTGACAAGGTAAATGTGTGGTGTGCTGTTGCTTCTTTTATGACTTGCTACAATACGCAAGCTATGTCAGGACAACAAAACTGTGTAACAGATCCCATCATCCTGTGAGATATGGGGCTTTCATTTCTTGCGTAAAGACATGTGCTTGAAAAACAATGCGTGACTGACGGATATCAGAATATTTACTTGCGCGCCTCACTATCCGCCTTTTTTTATACATTGACGGCTGCCTGTTACTTGAGCACTTTGCTTCGGTATTCTTGGCAGCATGAAATATGCCAACGAGGCAACTTTTTTTTCCTATTTCCAAAGGACTTGGTAGAAGCCACCCACACTGCTTCAAAATGACTTCACGCAATATGACAAAGGGCGTTAAGAGTCAACCAACCGCGGAGTCTATTATACCAACCGATTCATGCGCCTGACTCAACAATGACAGCAAGCGATATATCATGTTGGTGGTTTCTCTATGAAACGGACAGCGCAAGAGGGTTTTACAGAGGCAATCTCGATGTGGGTTTGGCTGGTCATCAATTTAGCGCAATTTCGGCTGCTTTTTGGTCCAAAAAACGAAGAAAGGATCGCTTATATATAGATGTTCATCTTTCGGTTGTTACGACATATCAGTATCACCAAGTTGACTTACACTTGAAATATTCGTTAATTGTTATGGCCTGTTTGTCCCACTTTGTTCGTGCGTTCAAACATAATCGAATGCAGAAGGCGGTATGTTTGGCAATTTTTCTGATTCATTAACATGTTCTAGTTTAGGCAATGCTTTTATTAAGATGCTTTAACAACGCTAATAAAATCTCTTGGAAAGTTTTCAGGTGAGAAGTGGCAGTATTTTTTCACTAATGGTGGCGAAATTCTTCACGCTTGGTGAAGTATTTGATGCGCCGCTGCTTTCAGGTAGTTCATTTAAAACTGTTGCGACTTGAAGAGGTGTTTCCGAGCATGAACGGTACGCTTCAGTTGTTCATTTTGCAGGTACTAAACCCCAGCCTTCAAAACGTATGCAGTTTTTTTTTTTTTGCAGACATATGTACATTGTGGGAAGTGGTATCGATAAAAACATTTAAGAAATAACAATTTTACGACAAAAAATGAATTATGTAACAAAAAAAGTCACAGTTTCGCCACAAAGCCGAATCAATGAATGCGATAGCAAGAAATTGGAATGTCACACGGAGATCGACGAGCAGCTCGGTACTTGCAGCTTCCCGCTGAAGCAGAAAGAAGGACGCTCGAAAAGGACGCGCAGGTATACACAAGACAGGCGTGAACTAGCAGCTATCACAGTTGTTACGCCTTTGTGTTTGAGCAACGCGCTGCAAGTGTCGACAACGCAGAACCCGACGCTCTTGAATATTGTCACGCACAGTTCAAGAAGCACACTTTAATTCAATAACTCAAAATGGGCGAACTTGTGCCCTGTAAACAAACAAGACAGAGAAATATATTGCTAGGTAGCAAACATATCAAGGGTCAGATATTCTGCCTACAGAAGACGACAAAGAGGACTGGCCTGTCCGGTGTGCGTGCTGCTCTCCATCTTGTCGATGCTCTGCACAGCAGTGTAAATACAACCCGTAAATAGCCACGCGTCGTGTTATTTTTACGTAACATCCTTTGTAGCAATATCTATGTGTCCACTGCACGAACACCTTCTCTTCAGAGTTCAGCACCTCGTCGTCTTCTCTTCTTCCGCGCAGTTCGCGCGTGCCTGAGTTGTCAGCGTTGATCCCGGCGCGCTCCACTAGCGCTTCGCTTTCTCTGTTTTTCACGCACGCCGCAGACAACACGGAGGGCGTAGAAAACGGCTGGCGCGCGTACTTTAAATGTACCTTGCGTCATTGTCCCCCTTCCGAGAGTGCATCGTCCCGATGCTTGTTTTGGTTCCAGGCTGGTATTTATAGTAATTGCCGGTAGAAGCCGGTATCATTCAGCAGAGTTACTTGATTGCTCATTGCCTTTCGTAGTATGGCTTCATTCGGATGACATGCACAATTTCTGTGCGATGCCGCCGTCTCGATGATGTTACTTGCTCTTCTGGGACTACTTCATAGTTCAAGGGACCAAGCTTGGCGAAGCACCTTGTACGGGCCAAAATGGCGTCAAAATATCTTTTTGGAGAGCCCACGTACGCGTACGGGTGTCTATACCCACACTTTGTCTCCAGGAACGTACTTGACGTCTCTTCGTCGCAAATTATACCGATTGACATCGTCTCTTTGTTGCTTCAGAATGCGATGTCACGCCAGCTGCCTTGCTTCTTCTGCTCGTTGCGTGAAGTCGCTGGTGTTATTGTCGTGGTCGGAGTTGTCATCGACAGGTAGCATAGCATCCAGGGGCGTGGTAACTGTCCTGCCGAAAACAAGTTGAAAAGGTGACATTCGTGTCGTCTCCCGCACAGCGGATATTGTATGCGAACGTTGCGTATGGTAATATTCTGTCCCAAGTTCGATGCTCTACGTCGACGTACATGGGCAACATGTCAGTCAACGTTCTATTGAGCCGTTCTGTCAACCCATTCGCTTGTGGATGATGCGCCGTGGTTTTCCTAGGAGAGGTGTATGTCATTCTCATAATGGAATTTGTCAGATCAGCTGTAAATGCTGTTCCTCGATCCGTGATCAGCACTGCAGGAGCTCCGTGGCGCAGTACAATGGTGGTGACAAAGAATTCGGCTACTTCCACAGCAGTTCCCCGAATAAGCAACGCTGTCTCCGCATATCGAGTTAGTCAGTTGCAACGATGATCCATCGCTTCCCTGATGACGACGTGGGAAATGGGCCAAGTAAGTCCATTCCCACTTGTGCGAAAGGGGCTTCTGGTGGCTCTATAGGTCGGAGAAGACCAGCTGGTTTCACTGGTGGTGTTTTGCGTCTTTGGCAATCCCGGCAAGTTCTTACGTAGTGTTGCACAGAATTCAGCAACTTCGGCCAGTAGTATTTCGTGCGAATACGTGCCAACGTTCTGCTCACTCTCAAGTGTCCTGCTGATGGGTCATCGTGGCATGCTTCCAAGATCTCGGGTCGTAGCGCTGTAGGAATGACAAGCAGGAATGTCTCTGTACTATGTTCGAAATTTATTTTATACAAGACGTCATTTCTGAGGACGAACGACGACAGGCTACGGGAAAAAAACACGAGGAAGATGAACGGGCTGTCCCTCTAAGTACTTGATCAGCAGCACTATGTCATAATCAGATTTATGGTGCTGTGCCAATATTTCTTCTTTTAAATTGTGGCACGCGGAATGAGCCCTCTTCGTCTTCTTCCACGCGGCGGCGTCTGACGCAAGGTGTGGATGTCCGCATCAAGGCACCCTAGGTGTGGGCGTTCTTTTTTTTGCGTTCCACATCACGAGTGGATACAGAAAGCCCTTTTTCGCGCGCGTCTCAAGGGCAGTTTTCAAATTGAAAGAAAATGTCGGATCGTTGGGTGATAGAAAACACGCTCAAGCTACTGCGGGATCTGCATACTGCCAGCGGTAAATTGTGTCTATAGATAGCTTCCCGGTATTACGCCACCGCATGCATGGCGTGTGGCTGAGTGGTCTAACGCAGCGCGCTGCGGAGCGAGGGTTCGCTAGTTGAAATCCACGGTCGGGTGCCTTGAATTTTTTTCCTCTGATTTATTGCTTCTTTGTGCCTTTATATATATATATATATATATATATATATATATATATATATATATATACATATATATATATATACTGTAAAGAATAAGGAAGAGACGAGAGACAACGCCCGTAAACTGGGCCGTGCTGTTCTAATCTATCCTCGTCTTCCTCCTTCCCCCTCTTTCTGGCCTCGTGCTAGCTGAGCCCGAGACCCAGTGCCACTCTTACTCATCACACTCGGCCATGACTGCGAGCGTGCAGAGCGGCCGACACAGTTTCTGGTGGGCGGTGCTGGCTGCATCGTGGCGGTCGGCCCCGACCACGCTACAATATGGTTTGGTGGTCTGCCAGAAGTATCTCTGGTGGGCGACACTGGCTCCACCACGATGGTCGGTCCTGCACACGTCGCGACTTGATTTGAGAAGCCTCAGCGTACTTCGGCGGGCGAAATTGGTTATGTCGTTGCGGTCGAAGTTCTCGGCCACACAGGCATCCGGCATGGAAAGCGCCCGAAGTCGACTCTGGCGGCCGCCATTGGCTGTGCCACCGAAGTCGTAGGTTTCGCTGCCGACTGTCTTGCTGCATATAGGAGCAAAGCAGAGGAGACTGCAGACGACGTAAGAAAACGAGGTGGTCGTCCTGATCACGACTGGTCACACTGAGCTGTTGTGGTAGTATGCTACGTATACCATACTCAGTGCTGGCCACACTCAGTGATGGCGCGCCAGACAACTTGTGCTGTGGCAGCTCCGTCATCAGGCCAGTGCACCACGGGTTACGGCAAGCAGCAGGTCTTGAGTTATTTCCGCGTGAATTCAAGGCGAGGAGGTCATCCCAACAGGGGTCAGAAGCGATGTCGTCGGGAGGAAGTGCAGGTGGTACGGGAAGGTCGTCTGTGAGGATAAGGCCTTCTTTTATTTGAGCTTCATTGACCGAGACTTCGTTCAGCATGGAATGACCACCTTCTTGTGTCTCCCATGCGTGCGCTGAGAACCGAGGATGCTGCATCAACGGCTCAAGAAGCCTCTCTTTCCTAATGTCCGTCGGTAAGTCAGCGTCCCGGCTTAGCGCATCAAGTGCGAGCGGAGCCGTCGCCTCTGTGTGCTGTAACAATGCTGAACTTGGAGGTGACATTTGCGAGTTCGACGGATGAAAAGTGTTGTCGGCCGCTGAGAGTGGTGCAGCGTTCATCCAGTTATCGAAATCCGTTGGCTGATCTGTTTCCTGGAACGACGATGGGACAGGAACAGGCCGCTTCCTGTCTCCAAGTGAAGACGTCCTCGAGGGCAGAGTCACAGATTTCTGCAGATGCAAGGAGGTCTCGGCCTCTGGTAGCAACGGTCTCGTGTCCGCCACATATGCAGAGTACGAGACACGAAGTGGTGAGCACGACCTCAGTCCGGTGCTTACACTCGGACAAGCTGCGAAGTTCTCTGCCGGTGATCGGCAGCGTGCAGTGGCTGCCTCGAGGTGGAGCCCCTCCTGAGCTCCGTCCTCGTTGGAGGTCGAGTTGGACTCTCTGGAGGTACAGGGAACCCGACCGAAAGCGGCAATCAGGGCAGCACTCCATTCTGCCCAGGACTGCTGTCTCACGCCTTCGTACCTGTGCCGCGCCGCGGCACCATCCCGAAGGCGCTCTACCGCCACGGACCATTTCTGCCGCTCCGTCCAGGCCTCGCGGGCTGCTAGATCGTTGACGGTCGCCACCCAACTGTCGGCGTCGTTTTGGAACCCGTGGAATTCCGGTAGTTCGCAGACAGCCGTTGATGGTGGGGCGGCAGGTGAAAATGCGGAGATATTCAACGCGAAGCAGCCAGCTGGCATGAGAGCTGCATGAGAGTAGACCACAGCTCCCTTCGTTGCTCGGGTGCGCTGGCCTCGAGGTCGTATGAGGCGGCTACCTCCAGCATGGCGTCGATCGCGCACAATTCCGGCACGACAGCAGGAAACAGCGCTGAGCTCAACGCTTTCAAGACGCTGACCGCGACGCGGAGGCGCTCAATAATACGGTAAAGCACTGCTGCGTTTTCAGGCGATCCGCACGCTGTCTTGTCGGCGTTGGGGCACGCCAAGAAAGCCTGAACGGCGTCCCTTGGATGCTCACCCGTTAGAAGAGTATCGGGCACGGGATCCGTGTAACGGGGAGCGTACGCGACGTTCCCGAACGGCCGGAGCCCGTGCGCCATCTCAGACGAAGGTGGTAGCCAGTTTCCTCTCAGGTCGTACGCTGAAATCACCGGAGAGGCATTGACGCCATCCGCGGATGATTGAACGGGTAGATGCAGCAGAGGTCGGGTCGTGGTGTCCATGATCGAGGATGCGTGGACGGCGTTCCTGCATGGAGAGACCCACGCTGCCGACGACCCGGGAGGACAGGTACAGGTGGCTTCAGCTGTAAGGTTCATATGTCGGGCTGCACCATTCTAAAGAATAAGGAAGAGACGAGAGACAACGCCCGTACGCTGGGCCAGCTGTTCTAATCTATCCTCGTCTTCCTCTTTCCCCCTCTTGCTGGCCTCGTGCTAGCTGAGCCCGAGCCCCAGTGCCACTGTTAGTCATCACAATACATACATACGCACATCCGGGGCATGACGGCGACAGTGACGGCAAAACTCAACCGAGAGTGTCCATGTAACTGCTACCGCAATAAAAAAAGCTCTAACCGAAACAAAGAGAGGGGTATTAAGTAATGAGGCCCGTTTTATAAATTCAAAGAAGGCACGCCAGGGCAGCTCTATTCTCGCGTAAAGTAAAGCATAACATCGGCATAACACACAGGTGAACTTTGAGCGGCGGGCAGCCCTGTAAAACCGCTTTAAGGAATGAAAAACACTTGATTGCAAGACTGTTTGACTAGAGGAGTATTGCTGGAGGTGCCACGCACAAACTAATTGCGCGACGTAATTTGGCTAAAAGCTCCAAGAGCCACTCTATCCGATAAGGCACAACTAGAGGACCTACCTGCAATGTGGCTTATTAGATGATGCAGAGACTAGTACCAGGAGGTTTTGATTTGAGGTGAAATAAATAAGTTGCGCGAAGGCCGTAATGGCACAGAGTTTACATACGGCGGCGATACCTAAACTATGATGCTAACACAATCGCAGAGCCCAATTTTCGCCTGACAGTTATTCGTCAATCGTTTTAACTGACTAATTGCGATTGTGAAGCAGTATACCATGTTCCTTTCTGGTAAATTCTACATGATTTTTTATTGCGATAGCAATTATATGGACACTCTCGGCTGGTTTTCGCCGTCGGCGTCGGCCTTGGCGTCACCGTCATGTCCCGGATATGTATATGTATCTATATATTTATAAAAGTCACAAAGAAAAATAATTCAGAAGAATGTTTGCGACGCGCGGCATCGAACGAGGGACCTCTCGCTCTGCAGCGCGCGGCGCTAACTGCTGAGCCACGAAAGCGCACGTCCTTGAACGTTCAAACGGAGAGTCATTTATATACAGCGTGTTTCCAGCGTGTTTTCAGCATTACCAGCGAGATGGCGCAAAGGGCGCGCTCGGCGGAGTTTTAGCTCGGTGCCCCCCATCGTCGCGACGCGGGTTCTCAGGCGCTCCTCTCCGGCGCGTACTTTGCCCGGTGGGGGGTAGACGCCCGTGCGCGCGCGCGCGCGCTCATCTCGCGGTCGGGAGAATAGTACGCCTTACACTTTCTCCGGAACGATTGCGTTGTAGTTACCGAGCGCACTAAGGTCACTTCGCTCGCTGCTGTCCCCCCGTTTGCGAAACGAGCACGCTTTTCAAACACAGCGAAGTAACAACAGTTACACTTGTTACTTCGCGCTCGTCTGTACCTGTGAATACGTTTTGTGCGTCGTTTTTGTTTGAGCAGCGCGTGAAGTGTCAAGCTGTGAATGTTGTTAGTTCGCTCTCGTCCTGTGCGTGTTGTTTTCGTGCGTCATGTGTGCGGGAGCAGCGCGCTGCACGTTTCGACTTGCTTGCCGTTCGTCGCTTGACATTCCCATTTGTTGCTATTGCATTCATTGCTTCGCCTTGTGGCGAAACTGTGGCTTTTTTCTACAAAGATGATGGGCGAACATTTCCTGATTTCCTCACAGCTTTAATAGGGCAACGGCAAGCGCGACGTACATTAAATATCGCGCAAGGAAAGACTTTGATTTTGTGTTAATTCGCTCAGACATTGCTTGCCAAGTTTGACTTCGATGTTAAAAACGCGATACGCACTTGTCTTCTGCGGCGGCTGAAACGTTGTAATCACTCTATGGCAAACACTTGTAAATTTTCAAATGATTTGTGTTCTTTTTTTGCTGTCATCCCCAGGATTTCGGGACATGTACATGTCGCACCTTCTCTTGGCGGCGGCCCGGTGCCCACCATCTCTGAATGGGAAGCATGCAAAAAAATCAGATCTCACGAACAAAATATGACATTGAAAACGACTTTTGGTTTAAGATACTAGAGAAGCGCTGGAACAATTTAGGTGTGATTTTAATAATGTGTCACCAAGCGCCTACCTTAGCAGGTCATTTGAAGGTCTTGCTTACCACACAGCCTGAGAGGTACATTAACTGGGCCCATTCTGGCCTATCGGGGTGTTTCGGAATAGCTCGCAGTGCTTACAAAGCTTTTGAACACAATGCTCGAGAGCGAATGAGGGAGAGCGAGATGAAGCTGGTGCTTCAGTACCTAAATTAATCCTCCTCGCCACTATTGCCCGCAGCACCTGCGCAATTTTAGATTTTTTAGTGGCATATGGTGGCAGCTTCCTGAAGTACCCCAATGTCCCCAATCACTGGTCATGATACGTTGAGATGTGAATGGCATATGCAAAAAAACAAAAACAAAAAAAAACCTACGCGAACACGAAGAGGAGAAACCACGAGACAAGTGCAGTAATAGTTCTGCGCTTGTCTCGTGGTTTCTCCCCTTCATGTTCGTGTTGTTTTGTTTTGTTTTTTTTGCGCAAATGCCATTCACAGTTCAATACCAACTCGCCGAACGCTCTGTTCTTCTGAGCTATACGTAGTGAGGACGAGAATTTTCTCAATCCCGTTCAAAACAGAGTCATTCCTGTGAATTTCGTCTGAAATCATAACCTGCTCAACTTGAACAACATAAAAATTGCTGCATTCTAAGTGTTATCCATTACACTCTAAACATCGTAGCCGTAAATGTGATACCTACATAGTACAGGTAACCAATAAACGTAGTAGGTAAGCCATAAATGTGATACCTACCTAGTAAGAGTTACATTGGAAACCCACTAGCTATAGAGGAAGGGTTACATTAGTTTTGAGTGCGTACATTCTAAACTTAGTAATCCTTGCTATCGGTGCGCAAAATCACATTTATCGATTACCCCGTTACAGCGCAGGAAAGCTTCAGGCACTCTTCCTTGGCGAGCTCTTATGACAGCCTACACGAAGACAGACAGACAAGGAACTTTATTAAGGTCCTGAGGAGCCAGCCAGTGCAGTCCTACAGAGGACCCCTGGCTTGCTGTCGGCTAATCCCATGTTGGAGCCGGGAGGCCATGCCTCTCCGCTCTCTCACGGGACCTCTGGACAGCCTTAGAGTGGTCTTCCAATTTTGAGCTCGTGATGGTTTTCTCCCAGTCCTCGCTGTTGTTGAAGTCCTGTAACACAGGGCACTGCCAGAGCATGTGGGCTAAAGTAGAGAAATCTTCCCCGCAATCCGGGCAATGCGGATCTATCTCTGTGTGGAGCCTGCTAAGGAAACCTCTCGATGGGTACGAACACGTCTGAAGCATCCTTAGCGTACAAGATTGTGCTCTACTCAGTTTTGGATGGGGAGATGGAGAACTTCGCCGCTACCCTTCTGTAATGAGCCGTAATTTCATGAAACGTAAGGAGAGGGTCACTGTGCCCAATAGTCTCCGAACCCGTAGAGGTCCCACCTCCGTCGCGGTGCGTGAGTTCTCGCGCTCGGCGGCGGGCTATCTGATTGGGGTTCAGGCGACCTGGCAGCACGTCATCTCCCATGTGGGCTGGGAACCAAGTAATGTGATGCACAGTTTCGGCTACTCACTTCTTTTGTAGCATTGCTGCCGCTTGTTTAGCTATGAGGCCCGAGGCGAAGGCCCTGACCGCCGCTCGGGAGTCCGTGTAGATAGTAGTTCGTTGAGGATCTAGCATTGCGATTGCGACGGCAACCTGTTCAGCCACATCGACCATGCTAGTCCTTACCGAAGCTGCGGAGAGAAGTTCGCGCCTGTCGCTAACTGCAGAAACAGTGAATTTACCCGTGCATCCATACTGGGCAGCATTCACAAAAGATTCAGTACCTGTCGTCTTCCTTAAAAACGCCTTAGCTCGCGCTACTCGCCTTCCCTTATTGTGCTGCGGATGTACGTTTCTAGGAAATGGATCAACGACGTAGGTGCCTCTAACCTTAACGTCAAGTTGAACCACCTCCCCCTTGCTGAAGCTTGGTGGAAGACCCGCTGCCTCTAGAAGACGTCGGCCCGCCCTAGAGCCCGAAAGCCTCATAACCTGTGCAGACCTTTGTGCCTCAATCAGCTCAAGAGTAGTGTTGTGGACCCCAAGCTGCAGGAGTCTCTCCGTGCTTGTTGTGAACGGGATCCCCAAGGCTTTCTTGATGCTTTTCCGCATCAGGGTGTCGAGTTTGTCCCTCTCCGTTTTTGTCCAGTGTAGGGCCGAAACAACATAATTCACATGACTCATTAGGAATGCGTGATGCGCCCTGAGCAGGTTGTCCTCACCAATACCTCCTTTCTTATTAGATACTCTCATGATTAGTCTAAGAATGTTTTCAGTTTTGGACGTCAGATGAGCGATGATCTTGGCATTACAGCCCCTGGAGTCAAGCAGCAGCTCATGGATTCTGATGGAGTCGACTCTGGGGATCTTCTGACCATCCCTCGTATAGACATTAATAGGAATCTGGTCCAAAGGTGTTAACCCCCTACCCCTCCCTCGACGGCCTGTACAGCAATAGTTCGGATTTTTCGGGGGAAAGCTAAAGTCCTGTACCTTCAAGGAATGACTCAGTAACGTCAAGGGCTTCCTGCAGCGCCTGCTCGACTTCTGCTTCCGAACCTCCCGGCACCAAATGGTGATATCATCCGCGTAGATCGCGTGTTCCAGGTTTGGTACCGCTGATAATCTCTTTGAAAGCCTGTGCATCGCAATGTTGAACAAGAGGGGAGATATTACCGCGCCCTGAGGTGTACCTTTACGTCCGAGCTTAAATGTTTCAGATTTTGATTGTCCTATTCTAATAGCCGCCGTCCTGCTCCTGAGGAAGGATTCCACAAAGGTAAAGAATCGACCACCCAGGTTCAGCTCAGAGATTTCCTTGAGAATAAAGTCGTGCGCCACCGTATCGAATGCCTTAGACAAATCTAAGGCCAATATGCCCCCTCACGTCCCTGCTTCTATTGTCTATAACCTGGGTCTTGAGCAGGAGCATTACATCTTGAGCGGAGAGTGAAGGCCTAAATCCAACCATGTTCTACGGAAACAACTCCTCACGCTCTATGTGCCTGGGGATTCTGTTATGTATAGCGTGTTCGGCCACTTTACTTACGCATGAGGTGAGTGAAATAGGGCGGAGATTATCTAGGCTAGGTGATTTTCCGGGTTTTGGTATGAGAGTTACTGTCGCTTGCTTCCATGATTCCGGGTCTAAGCCCCCCTTCCCAAACTCTATTAATTTCTCTAACAATAGCGTTGATAGCCTTATCATCCAGGTTCCTCAAGAGCCGGTTCGTTATGCCGTCCGGTCCCGGAGCTGATCTGCTACTCAAGCTGTGTAGGACTTCCCTAACCTCCGCCTCCGAGAAAGGAGCATCGAGATCCGGGGCGGTCGCACCTTCGTACTGAGGAGTACTGTGCCCGCTTGGACCAACCGGGTGGTATTTAGAGGCCAGTTCTTGGAAAAGCGACGCTTCGGTTTGACCCTCTTCCTTCTGATTGTGAATTAGTCTATCAATAGCTAATCTCTGGTTGCCTTTGGTTTGACCGTCATCAAGCAAGTGTTTTAGCAGGGTCCACTTTCCTCCCGTGCGCATTCTCCCGTCCGCTGCCGAGCAAGCTTCCCTCCATTGCTGTCTGTTAAGCTCTCCACAGTACTCCTCTATGCTCCGGTTAAGTTCGGCGACCTTCTTCCTGAGCATCCGGTTTAGACTGCGTTTTCCATCTTTTCAACACGGACTGTTTGGCCTCCAGGAGGTGTGCCAGATGTGTATCCATACCGGGAACCTCTAGCATCGTGGGGATTTCTTTGATGGCCTTCTCTACATCTTTTCGGATTTGCACAAACAGTTCACTCAACGTTTCGTACTCTACCTCATCATCATCTCGTATTTTCCTGAATAGATCCCAATCTACATATTTGTAAATTCTAGACGGTGCGGTACTGATTTTGACCGAGAGCGCTACTATGTAGTGGTCGCTTCCTAAATTTTCCTGTAGATTAGACCAAGTTGACTCCGCATTTCTGACGAAGCTAAGGTCTGGCGTCGTGTCTTTCGAGACCGAATTGCCAATCCTCGTGGGAAATCGCGGATCCGACACTAGGGTGAGGGCGAACTCTGCAGCCGCTTTGACTAGATTAGCCCCTTTCACTGTTTGCGAAGTATACCCCCAGGCCGTGTGTGGAGCGTTAAAATCTCCAACCACTAGCAGGGGCTTATTACCAGCAATAGTTGCTGCCCTGTTTATGAGGGCGTGAAAGCACTGCCTCTGAGACGATAGAGGACTATAAGTATTGAGAATTAATAAATTCTGTCTAATTTTTCCATTGGGGATAACCTCGACAAGCTGCGCCTCTAGACTCATTCTAGAGTCTGCATTACTAATTCTAATCTCATGTTCCTGAAAGGAGATACCCTTTCTAATCATTGCGGCGATGCCCCTGCCATGCTCACCTTTCATTGCAACCACGCGGTAACCTGAGAAAGTTGCCACTTCGCAGAGGGTTTCCTGCAAGAGCAGGACGTGTGGCCTAATCATTTGTGCTTTGACAAACTGCTGTAACGCTGCCTTACGCCTATGAAAGCTGGCGCAATTCCACTGCCAGATAGTAATATTTTTTATGATTCACCCGCCATTTTCACTCTAGTTAGTTAGCATCCCCTTTAACGCAGTGAGATGACTCGCTGCTGACTCCTGGTCCTGATGTGCCTTCTGGACCTTACTGACCGCAACTTTCGGTCTGCTGAGGTCTACCACTTTGGATTCCAACACCCCCATCCTACGAGTTAGGGAGGTAATGGTACCGGCCAAGTCCTCGGTAGCTTCACACTGGATTCTCAAGGCCTTCCTGATTTGCCTGAGGGATTCTTCTATCGACGTACTATCCCGCGACGCGAGCTTAGGTGCGATCTCGGGCGACTCTTCCATCTAATCTGCCTCAATTTCAATCACGGGAGGTGGAGAGAGAGCTAATTTTTTTACTTCCACGATGCGAACCTTGTCCTGAACAACTAACTTTTTACATCCAGGAAAACAACTGCTGGAAGTATACACCCAATCAACATCACAAAAGGCGCGAAGCAATCGTTGCCACAAAAAGTGGATAATAAAGCTAGAGAAGTTATTCTGAGAGGCCAAAGTGTATATGGGCATGGTATCACGAATGGTGCACATGATTAATTGACAGCGCCGAGCCAGACCACAGGCCGTAAACATTGATCATCCGCCAAAAAAGCTACGTTTCATACGACACGTAAGCCACATTCATAGCCACTACCCTCTTCAACCAATCGCAACAACCCGCTTGACCACCAAGGTAGCAAAATCGAGCCTTCAGGTCAAATTTCCCAAGGGTTGTCCCGTACTAGAGCAAGCCACAGCAATTTTTTTAGGCTCCCAATTTTTACGCCTACCTCTACGAGTCCTCCCTCTCACCCACCTAAACGAATGCAGTGCAGCTTGCGTGTCTTATCCACGAAGGGCACTTCTTTTCTATGGGGTCATTTTTATTAATTGTTTGGCACTTCATTTAGTGTCTCAGCGGCTTTTGTATGACAATGATGCAGCTACGTCCATGGCACAGATAATTTTCGGTTATTAGAGAACCTGAAATTGGTTAATATGAAATCCTCGTAATTACAGTGATCTAATCGTGCTATGGAATAGCATTTTGATACATGAAATCTAAATGTATGCTTTTAACTTCATTTACCGGCACAGAATTGCAGCAACTGTTCATTCAGTGCAATGGAAAGGTGGGCTAGTTGGTACAACACTGGATGCGAAGGATACTGGCGCTCACCTTGTAGTTTACTTTCGGAGTTTCATTTTGTCGCGCTGTCTTTAGATTATGAAAGCGTTAAACACTAACCGCTACAATGATTACAGTGGCAAAAAAATCGTTTATTTCGGAGCGGTGCCATGGTTACACTGATAAAGCAGAGTGTATTTAACTATTATTCAACTTTTTTTTCCAACCAGGATGAGGCGCAAGGTTCGCGTTCAATCCCCATGCAAGAAAAACTCATGGGAAGTAAGGCACATGCGCACTGTCAGTAAATAAACGAAAAACAAAAAGTGGACACCCTATATTGTACTTGCGCGCTGGGGAAGGGAGGCGAGTGAGCTGATAATCGTGAAGTGGTTTGACTCTGGCATCTCATCGCAAGCTAGGGGCATGTGGCGTGCTCCTTGCGGAGCGCTGGCCAGTTAGCTTTCTTAGCCGCCCGCACAGTATTTGTGCTCTGGTCGGCGGCTCATCCCGTCTTGTGCGCTAATGTTTTTCAATTTCCCTCCAGCAGTTTCTGCGCGGACAATCTTCTCGTGTCGGGTAGCGGAAACAGCTCACCCATGCTCGAGAGATCTATAACATGGTGCATGGTTGCTCACACCACATGTTCGCGCACGCCCTCCTGTTACCTAGTGGTTGTACCTTCGCGCGAACAGCTACTTTTCTTTGCTTTCCATTTCGCTAGTTGCCAAGTATAATCACGTACCTGCCGGATAGAAGCATTTTGGCAAATGCCACGTTATATTAAGTCTGGCCGTTCCACACTAACGCGGTGAGAGAGTGGTCGCAAGTTATGCTGGTTGTCTTTTACGCTAGAATGAACAAAACACCATCGACAGTTACAGCCGCCTGAGTGCCGTCTGGCAGAAACGCTTACAAGACAAGGAATTACACTGTATGTGCGAATATCTTTTTTAGGCATAACGATTCTGTTGTTATTGATCATATGATGCGCAAAAAACTACCTTAAATTGAACCTCTTGTAGACGACTGAGATTAACGAGAGCGTGTCATCGTTACGTGTTTGCATAACCTCGTCCACCTGATTTGCTTTTTTAGCCGACGGAGGTTCAGATGTAACACTGCGTCTAAGTATTCTCATATGAAGGAAACGATAGAGATAGAGAAGGGAGGAATAAAAACCCAGGATGTTAACCAGCCAGTACAGAACCCTGTTGGCTTTCGTGTGCTCTTCGGAAGAAGGAATCGGAGGAAATTATGGAAACAAAATTAATACATTTTTGTTGCCTCACAGGTAGCATATGTCTATAACACTTCTTTGCTGTACGTCATCGATGGTCACTTAGTCCTTGCACCTTCACAAATCGCAGCAGCCCTTCGCGGACTTTTATCACTGCTGTATGGCACTATTGCCTGTATACAGTGACCGTATTTTTAGACGGACTAGGTCTGTGCGGAGATGTACTACTTGCTTTTCAAACAACGGACAGCAGCAGAGTAAAGTGCTAGATAGCCTCTTTGACCCAGCAACAGTTTTACCTGGCACTTTCAGCCATGCCACTGAAAAACAAGCATGCATTGATGAAAGTTATGTACCCTGAGGTAGACAACATAGCACTGCTGCTTCACGTTGGCAAAGACCAAACAACAGCCGTAGTTGCATCAATGGGTCGAGACAATGCAACAGATGGTGAGTGACATCAGGTGCTCGCTACTTTTGCACTGTCACTCGGTGCACTACTTCTATTGGGAGCTGAGTTGCGTCAATCCTTCAAAAGGTTTGTTCCTCTTTGTGCTTTCTTCCCAGCATCGTCAGCAACGTCGTAGCTTGAGCAATGGTCCATCATTTACTGAAACGTGACGGGTAAATTTACATTCTGGCAGCGGTGCGTTTTTCATCTCTGAAGCAAGGTTTTGAAAGGAACCGGCAAATGAGCGGAAAAAGGACATTTTAGGTACCCGTTCGAGTCGCAGTATAGCCGGTTGTCTTGTTACAGGGCTGCGCAATATTGCGGTACAAGAGTATCGCGATAGTATTCCGGAGCAGCTTCTGAGTATCTGTATTTCCTGCTTGAGATACCTTTGAAAAAATCACTGCCCAAGCACTCCGTACAAATGGTTAACCAGCGAAGCTGAAGTGTGCTGCCCCGATGTTTAGCATTGGGTTCAACCCGACGCTGCACTGAAGCCTTCCACAATTATCGTTGCCAGGTTGTGGTCGAACCACAGGCGGTCACAGACGTCGCAGCCGAAGCCAAAGTGCCGCTGGAGAAACTCTCGCCCAAAGCGGGCGTTCGCCCCGGCGAACGCGCTCCCGCAATCATCACGTCGACACTGCCCCGCAACGCCGCTTCTTCGGCGCGCCGTTGCTGCAAGCGTTTGACCCTGCAAGCGTCGTACCCAAGTTCGCGCGAGCTTGGGTACGACGCTCAGAATGACGCAACTGATAGCACAGCCAATGGTGACCGCTCGTGACACAGATGCCGAGCGGTTTTGCGTTTCTCCTAGCAATATACAGCTTTCGCTGTAAAAGATATTTGTATCTGAGTAATAAAATACTTTTACGATATATCGATTATATCGCGATACTGCCCAGCACTCAGGTGTCTCGTTACTTGTTTTTTATTTGTCGAAAATGAGCCGACGCGTTTCCAAGAAGAAAGCAAAGGTGCGCCAGTGGTAGGCGACAAAGCGGGGTAGACGATCGGGTCTCCTTTATGCCGGCGCCACCGACGTTACGATGGTGGAAGCCGTCATATTTGTCAAGCTCTTTTGTTGTCCTATACCAACTTTGGTCTAGACCAAGTTAAAGGGACCCTGAAACGGTTTTGACGATTTTGTACAAACACATTGAGCCAGTAGACCAAGTCCTAAGGCTCATTTACAGACTAATTTAAGCTCTCTGCGTACACTGTGTAATTGATTACAACGTTATAAAGCTGCGAATCGCTGCAGATCACTGCGGCTCAGCCCAACGAGTTTTCAACCGCCCCTCCCCAGTATGACACGCAGTCTGCGCACGATCTGATTGGCTGCGGTGTGCGCGCACGAAAAATTGGCTGGTAGGGTGGCGGCACCTGTCGGAGAAGATATCAACCCCTCCGCGATGTCTCTGTTGCCAGACGGCGTGCGTGCTACCGGGCGCACTGGGGCTATGGTCTCCGAGATGCACGCAACCTGTCGGCGTGCAGTCTCAGAGGTCATCACCGGGCGAAGCTCAAATCATCGAGTGTGCGCACATAAGCTCTGCGATCGCCAGCGATGCCAGCGTGTATCATGAGTTGAGGAGGCAAGGCAGGGGTAAGAAGGAGGGTATGATATAATTGGCCGTAGCCGCCTTGGTACACGGCGTGCAGCGAAATTTGTGGTGCCAATGGTTCGATGATGCTCTAGCCTAAACGCTGACAAAGCTTCAAATAACCGTTTCAGGGTCCTTTTAAGGAGGTGCTCACGAAAGCACCGGCTAGATAGATAGATAGATAGATAGATAGATAGATAGATAGATAGATAGATAGATAGATAGATAGATAGATAGATAGATAGATAGATAGATAGATAGATAGATAGATAGATAGATAGATAGATAGATAGATAGATAGATAGATAGATAGATAGATAGATATAAACGCTCAAAGCGCGTTAAATTTGAGAATAAATGCTTCGCATTTAAAAGAAAAACACAGACCGCTATATCAGAAAGGAACTCTAGCGTTTTTTTTTTTTCTAGGGAAGGGCCAAATGCAGAAACCGAAACTAGGCTGAATTTTACGAGAGCTTAAAACACGCCTAAGCAACTTTAACTTCTAAAATAGTTGGAATTAAAATGGGGCAATTCCTGATTGTAACGTGAACTCAAAAGGGCAGTTTACAATCAAAAATGAACCAAATCCGGCATCGGTTTTGATCAAACACAGCCACATTCATTAAACCAGCGCTGGGTCAACAATCATGGCCAAAACAACCAACATGGTCTCATTGAATCTGTTTCATTTGCGTCCTAGTTGCTTTGCTATTGGGTTTACGTTCCGCAATTAGTTTTTTTTTCTGCGGTGAGTTGTACCTTAGTGAAGGATACGATGTTGTAGGGCACAACTCAAATATAAACAGAAACAGGTCGACTTTCCATCCGATTTTGCCATTTTTGTGCTTCTTTTTAAGTTTAGTGCGACAGACCATGTCCATCTTTCGCTCCAACATGGTATATCTGAAATACAAGGCATGCGAAATGAAGATATTGGCCACTGATCTATTCCATGAAAAAGAAAAGTGGTAAGAAACGGCATGGCACAAAACGAGCTAAGAATAGAAGAGCTGACACTTTTCAAGGTCCTCAATAGATGCCAGGAACAAGAAAACACTGCCGACAGTCCAGAATAGTGCGCTTTTCACCAGGAAGCACCACTCCCTCTTCAAGTATAGCCATAGCCATTACGCTCATTACGCCCGACGGAACCATACGGATGATGTAAATTTTGTCGCAAAATTTTGCAATACCGTCCAATCGAATTGTTTTAGACCTTCTTTTACGAACTAATTCAAGCCCAAATGAAATGTTCCAATCAATAAGCGCCAAATACAAATTTTACTCCTGAATAACGACGATAGTAGGGCTACCATAGATTTTAGCTGCATTATAGATTTGAGGTATTTAGGGTACAGAAACACACTGCCAAAAATTCTTGGAGCAGGCCCCACCATATTCTCAGAAGCCAAAAAGTGCATTTTTCTGAGTTTCATTTAGTGTCCACTTTGGTCCTTTTGAAAAAAAAAAACGAAAAAAAAACGCCACAACTTACGCTTGCCAAAACAATATGGAACAACATGTCGGATAGTCTTCGCACTAGTAATTCAGAACTATCGATAGCACTATCGATACTATCAATAGTTGAGTGACTATCGAACTATCGATGGTAGAAGAAACTATCGATAGCGCCTATCGATAGTAAGTTTGATACAGTATTATCGATAGTATAAAATCAACCACGCGAACTCATTGCAGCATATGCTTCGTTCTTCGAGTGTGTGGTGAATGGTGGAGCAGGAAGGGTAGGCTTAAGAGCAAGAAAGTGGACGGGGTCGTGTTTTTTCATCAGAATGCTTCGCTGACACATGACAATTAAGTTGAACTGTTCATCGGTAGCTGTAAGGAAACTGTTACATATGGCGGAACTGCGTAGCTTAAAATTTACATTGCATTCTCTTATTTCAAAATAGTCATTGCTAGAGTTTTACGTCCCAACATAAGACTATCAAGAACTATGTTTGAAGGAAAGCAATGTAAATTTAAGGGCTCGTTTTTTTCTTAGTTCGACACAATATGAATGAGAACTTTCTTGTCTGTCAGTTCTTATTAATATTGTGTCTAACAAAGAACTAAGTTTGTCAGTTTTAAGATATAACTGGACTGCTTTTCAATATGAATTTTTCGAATGGACATGATCCGGCATTTCTGCTGCGGAAATTACTTCTTTCCCCAAGATATTCTTCCTAAGCTGACTGCGTATTGCTGAGAGTAGGCTACCGTGAATATTTTGCGCAATATTTATTTGCGCCAACAACGGCTTAAATATTCACAGCACTATGAAGAGGGTTATCTGTAGTACTGCTACAGATGGTTCTATCAATTGCACTATCGGTAATACTATCTATAGTTCCCTTACACTAACGATAGTTGGAAAGAAACTATCGATGCTATCTATAGTCCATTTACCGATAGTTCTACATCACTGCTTCCGCACACCTAATTGCTGCGTTCACAGGGTAAATTGCATGTGGGTTTTCATTTGTCATTAGGAAGCGCTGAAGCGTAAACTCACAAACTGTGCAATTGCTGTTCTGAAAAAAAATTACACATTTGTAAACAACACAACTCTTTATATGCAATACATTAACTATGATGGGAACATGAACAAACGCTAACGGGAAAAGTAATTAAGAATCATGCCAAGCTTGCTTGTACTCGTTAAACCATGAAGCGTTTCATTAATTAGGCAAACTTGTATTATGACTTGGTTAGCGATGTATGGCGAAATACGCACCCGCCAGAAATTTCTGAAACAACAAAAGTTCAAGAGATCATTCTAATGTGAAGTAAAGGCAAGCGTAAAGAAGGGTCCATCCCGTAATACAAGTGCCGGCGTTCTTAATTAAGGAACGTAGGAATTTCGCAACAGAAGCTATTGTTGGTTCTTTCGGTGTTATCCGTGTGGGCAACAGAGAGCTTAATCTACTTTGCAAATTTGTTAAGAATATTCACACAGGAAAGACTTTATGTATAGTCTGGACAACTTCGCCAATTTCGCTTTCAGCATTCGTATAACGCAGGCCTCTTTGGCTGGAATAATTTGGTTCAAGTATAACGGGCGAACGACAAACTCTGACCTTTCTTGAAGACCCCTTTTATGCCAGTTAATGAGGCTGCCGTTATACGGCCTATACTTATGACCCCTTTTAAAAAAGTACTGAGTGCGCAGCATTCACGAATTCGCCCTAGTATGCTATTGTGTATACCGTATTGGGAAGTCCATCTCCACAGGGACGCCATATTGCTAGAGGCTCGGCATATGGACCTCCGAACAAAAGAAGGGTGAAGAGAAATCTCGGGCAACTTTCCAAAATTGCCATTAGCCTGGAATCGTGGGCAAGCAAACAAACAAAAAGCTATCAGTAACATCCGACTAAAGGCCAGTGTGCATTGTCCATTGCACAATTGTAGAGCACCAGACCATGTGTGGCGTGAGCGTTATT